>CM029271.1:9102956-9155217 GCA_016920895.1 Vaccinium myrtillus
ATTAAAAATACTTTTTACATCTACCGGTCAAAAAAACACTTTTATTGTTGGGCTGACGGTAGAATTTTCCTTGTTATTTTATATCTACGTTCGAAAACTTATCTTATGCTTGTATGTGTAGGTTACAAGTGAAGCACGGTTCTCGGCGGAGGATATAGCGAGTTCGGTTCAACAGATATTCAGTTTTATCCATGCAAACAACGCCGGCCCCATATGATCTATTTCTCATGATCTTTGGTGGGATCAAATACTCCTTTGTATGTCCTTTTAGGATTTGTAAGACCATGGGATCCCGAGCCACTTTATCTTCTAGAGCCTGATCACGAGTTGATTAGCGATTATGAAAAATCAAGCCGATAGGACATTGATAGCCACATAATCGGAATACAACAATATATAGATCGTCTAATTTTTTTTAAGCCAACGGATTCATGGGCTGGTTTGTTTGCCTCTCAGCCGATCCATCTAAATGAAATAGATCCCTTAATTGTGAGATGTCTATTGTCCAAAACAACCACTCTCACATCTCATGAGGGCACGACCGTGTCTTTTTGTACTCTTTTTTGTATGGAGGGTTGTTGGGAACAAGATCTGCAGTGGTGTTTGATTGGATTTTTTGTTATCTGAGTGTTTGATTGATTGAATCAAAATGATTTGGCAAGGTCAACGAGCATCGTACCTTGTTGTTGGCCATGGGTTGACCTGTCAGGGTGTGAACGATGCTGGTACTCCTTCAAAGATGCTTACATACATGCTTAACTGGGTACCGTAAATGGGCCAAGGTCCGGAAGTGCAATACTAGGGACCCGAAAGACGAACAATGCTATGGGTACTCCACACTAGGGGCGAAAATCGGTCGGTTCGGTTCGGTTTGGTTTTCGGGGTGTTTGGGACAAAACCGATTGGTTCGGGGTGATTTTACTGGGAACCGATCCCGACCGAAAAAAACAATGGACCGATCGGTTCGGCGTGGTTCGGTTTTTTCGGTCCGGCGTTAAAATTGAGATGGACAACTGTGATTTGTTATTTTTTGCGGGGACAATTTCAGGAAACCGAGATAGGGGTGGTTTTCGGTCCAAATAGGGTGGTTTCGGGGTAATTCGGTCCAAATCGGGATGATTTAAGGGTATTTCGGTTCGATTCAGGTCGATCTGACAAAAATTCTGGGAAATCGAAACCGAACCGAGATGTATTTCGATTTTTTCGGTTCGGTTTTTCCTATTTTTCCAGACTGGACAGACCAAACCGAATTTTTGGTTTTTCGGTCGGTTCGGGTCCCGTTGGTTTTTTTTTCCCACCCCTACTCCACACTGCATGCACACCAAACGCATACTAAAGTGATGTGGTGGATGAGGAGTTACCCATTTTTTAGGTGGGCCACACATTGGGCTTTTCTCATCTGTCACAACACCTTGATGTGCATGTAGTTTACATAAGTGGTATACACATATTATTTTCCCCCGAAAATTACTCTGAAAAAGTTTTTGAAATTGTAATCAGTATTTCAGATTTACTTTCATGTTAATCTCTATCATTAATTTCACTTTCGGGACGTTTTTTGACATTGCTCTTCCTGGACCTGGGGCCCATTTACGCATCCAGTTACGCATGTCCAGGTTCATTTTGAGCCCATTAAAATTTAAATGTTTTGAATTCTTTATTGTATTATATTAAAAATGATATTCATCGAATATGTATATATCAATCTAAAAGCTGCAAGTGGTGGTTAACTTATACGGTAGAGTTTTTAGATACTTCACACTACATCCTGAGAATGAAAATAAAAATAAAAAATAATCTAAAAGCTACAAATATTTTGAACGAAAAATTATTAGCTATGATTTTAAAAATAAGCTTCAAACAAAATAGCGTATTCCGTATGTGTTGCCAATGTCAAATCAATGTTCTTTTTTAACTCGAATGATAAACTCCCCTGAAATAAACGATTTGATTCACACTAGTAGACTCGAAATGAGTTGTAACATCACCCTTTGTGCTTCCAACCCACAGCTGAAACCGAGTTCAATAGTCATTTGATTTTGAGATGAATATTAATTCTTTTTTTTTTCTTTTACTTCTTTTTTTTTTTTTGACATAAGAGAGAGCAGGGCCGGCCCAGGCCCAAGGCCCATGAGGCCTGGGCCTAGGGCATCCAAATAATTCCCAAAAATAGGGGCACCACAAAAAATATTAGTATTTAGTAGTAGGCTTGAGTAGGATTCTTTTCTAGCCCCAAAAGAAAAATAAAAAGGCCCAATGTGATTTTTAAAAAAGACCTAAAGAATTATAATGAGCACTCTTTTGGGCCTTCTATTTTATACACCACTCTCTCTCTCCCCTCTTTCCTTGATGCTCAATGTGGGACTAAAACAAAAGCTCCAAACTTCTTCTCTTCTCCATTTTCAACTGATGCACTTTAAGAAACTTACTCTGTGTTTTTCATTCTCAATATTTTCATTGCTTTCAAATTCGTTTGTTAGTGTCTGCTTTCACCTGAAAATCTGACCATCAAGAAAAAAATAAAAATAAAATACGTAGCATTTTCTCTTGAGGTTCAAAAATATGTTTTCACAAATGGAAAACCATGTTTGCTTCTTTCTATGCATACCATTTAGTTTGATGTCCAAGATTACTGCTGCATCTTTTGAATAGGTCTTAGGAAAAATGTATTTCGGGTATGTTTTTTCCGCGTAACGTCCAATGAAATATGAAAAGGTTTGCCAAATACAAAAGAAAATCATGTATTTTGCATTCTTATACAATGAATAATAGAACTTTATATTGTTTTGGCTTTCTTGTATTGTGATTATTGCTGAAAAAATTATTTAAGTGTTGTACTCTTAGGGCACAAGTTTTAGACTAGGCCTTGGGCACAACAAACCCTTGGGCCGGCCTTGAGAGAGAGATGTTCATTTCAGGAGAAATGTTATTATAAAATGTTGGACATAAAAGACAACAGAATAATAACAACATACAGACGAGAAAAACATAAAACTTAACCAAAACAAGTGAAGGATATATATCCAGCGAGAGCTTGCTCGGCAGTTAGTTGTCTGAATCAATGTACGTTTTCAATTCACTATTGTCCCAATAGCTCCACAAATGACGAAACGTCCATGCAGAAACTGTCTAATACAAATCAAGTGACTGCTGCACATATAATCGAGAGTCCGTGGCACGGTTAGGCATGTGCAACTAAACCATTCTAGACATCAAACCGGGCCAACCAAACCAACAATGTAACGACAAGAATTAAGCACCCGAACTCCCAATTGCTCCTCTGCAACAAACATTCCAGGACTCAAAGAATTAATCAATGTGATGTCTAGTAACCTAGATACCACCACCTTCACCGGTCAACCGATAACCAAAGGTTCCATAGACCACATCATAACACCCAGAATAGCCAAAGTTGAGCCATATATAATATAACCCTCAAAGCCATTGAACAGGCTGACACAAAACATACAACCTAAACTAGTGCGTATGCGTGAAAAAAAAACACTATAAAAAGACCCGTGACAAGCATGCATGGTGAAAGAAAAAAATTTATGATTAAAATCTCCTCAAAACTTTGAAAGTACTACGAAAGGGTATACGGAAATGCACAAACAAGCATTACATCAAAGTGAAACGACCGCAACGAAGACAAGAACCGTTCCAATCGAGGGAAACTGCTCGACGGGGGGGTCGAAACAGCTACATGCATGCACGTACAGGTTAAACACAACAACACAGAGAAACAAAAACACCGCTATAATTAAAAAAGACTTGTAACATGCATACAAGAAGAATTTTAGAAAGATTTTATTTTACAAAACTATAAAGTACTACGAAAGGGTTTATGGGAATGCACAATTAAGCATTACCTCAACCTCAATCGTGAAACGATAGGAACTGTTAGCTCTAATCGGGGAAGCTGCTCGATGGGAGGCCGTTGCCTTTGTTCAGTGAAACTCATAATGTTCTTATTATGATACGTTTAAATCATGCATACAAGGATGGCACATGGGTAGTCTGTCAAGAGTCTGACTCAAGGTTAAACAATTTCTAAGTATCACCAGTCATTTTCAGGAGGGCCAGACAGAAGGGGCAAATAAGTGATACAAAATGATATTGGCAAGGTGTTGTTAGTTTTTTTAGATAAATTGTCGGACCGCTTTTCCACCAACTCTCATAAAACCAATTGGTGGTAGGAAGGGTTTCAATTAAGTCTTTTATGGCATTCGACATCGCACCCGCAAGTTTGTTTTTAGAGCGGTCGCAAGTAGTGACATTGTGTAACCAAATCCATAGGAGCACTCCGGGCCCAACATAAATGAAGTAAAAAAAATGATGATAGTCTAAGGGGTAATCTATAATAAATCTTTTTTATATATATAATTTAGGTGTCCGAGTTAGTTTACGCTCGGTTCGAGCAATTCTGAAAGATCAATATTCTCATCGTCCAATACTACCAAGAATTCCAAAGAAAATGATAGCACCGGAGAAATTTCTGACTTGAAAACTTAAGAGGAAGCAAAGCTAAATCCAGGTCTTGAGTACAAGCCCAACCCCTTCGAATTTCTTTGTATACATCTTAATAATCAATAAGAGTTTGCTAAACACTACGATATGACATCTTTTGCATGTGAGTGGGGTGCACTATTTGCAAATCATTAACATTCACCTTGAATTCAAAACATTGGATACTCTATCAAACAGGAACGGAACTAGCATTTTAAGTGCATTTTAAGTTAGTGGTGGCGAATAGGTATAATAAAAGCATAACGGAAAGATGGACAACAAATTTTTCGAATTAAAAAATTTTATTTTTTTAATTACTTAACTCAATCGATCTATCAAATTTAAGTAATTTTGAATTGCGCTCAACACTTTTTTATATTATTAAAAGTATCGATGAGAAAATAAACATGAAAATCCTTACCAATATGTTTCTTAATGTATGTGTCAAAGAAACATATCAAAAATTCATCATGCATCTTATTGCACAATTTAGTTTCACAAGTTTCATAACTGAAAATGTCTACTATGCCGTAGGTGTTATCACAAGCAAATCAATATGACAATATGGCGACAATAAGATAAATTGGGACTTTCTTGTTTTGTTCAACACACCTGACACAATTCTGAAATACTCTATAGTCACATTTTGATAATGTCCTATTTGTGTACGTGTTGTTATGACACAATGTGTTGTTAAGGTAAGAAGGGTTGCAATGGTATTGTTAGAGTATTGTTAAAATGTATAAAAGTACACACATATATGTGTATGTAGGCATATAGATGTAGGTAGAGTCCCATCAACTGATGCCTTTTTCCTCACTTTTCTCTCTCTCTCTCCTCTCCCTCTCTTCCGTTTTGGACATTGAAGCCTTGGGCCCCAGTTAATGCTCCATTAAAGGTACAAACACAGTTATTTCTGATCCTAAGTCTGCCACCCATTTTTCTTACACCTACCACTTTATTTTCTACCCTAACAACACTATTAGGACACAAAAAATGAAAAAAGTTAACTACTTACACTAGTTCTTACCTAAATTATGACACTAACTCCATTACTGGAGATGCCCTTACTCCAATACTCCTATATTGAAGTCAAACTAGGTACCTTTTTCTCAATATAGACCCAATATTTTTAGATATTTCGCTTAGGCCATAATTGGGTTAATTTGGGATTTAATTACGAAAAAAAAATACTACCAAAGGACTAAAGAATTAGCTAGGACATAACAAAATGAATCATGGAAAAAACTAGTGGTGGTGAGCCTATATTTATTAGTTAGGGATAAAAGAATATTTCTAATAGCATTTCTCTATGGAAATCCAAGTAGAATCGTTGCGACTGTCTAAATATGACTTTTCTATTGACCTGACCGCGTTTTCTTTTATTCATGGCTTGACCATTTTTTCTAGTCATGGACTGATGGTAAAAAAAAAAGTCATTTTCTACACAGAATTATATATATACCATCATAAAAGAAAATGTAACGCCCCTCGTAGACCACTAGCTCAGTACCCCAATTTGATCCACTAGCCACACCACATAGCCCAAAATACTTAAGCCCAAGGTACTAGTAGTCTCTTACATGGTTTGTTATATGTCCAAGATAACTCATGTAAACAACCAATGTGGGACTAAACACCATCTACCTCCAAACCTGGGGTATTACAATCTTCCCCCCTTAGGAATGGCAACGTCCTCGTTGCATAGTCCCAGCAACCTCCCCTGGTGTCCGTGGTGGCAGAGCGCATCCTACCCACCACTTGGACCAGGGCGGAAATCTGATACCATTTGTAACGCCCCATGTAGATGCTTGACCGACCGGGTGACTAAAAATAAGACGCGTCCCAAGCGCAGGACTCTCGACCGATGTAGCATAATATCCGGAAGTACCGGTGTCGAATCCACAGAGACGGACGAACGTGTGCAGGACTCAAAGATGACGGGTTCACAGTTTATCTTGGCTCTTAGGTAGTCACCCCTTGTTCAATGAGATTAATTTACTAACTAAATTACCAGATCGGATTTAAAAAGGAGAGTACAGCCGTAGGAACCCAGCGTCCGCGACTAGCCTAACCAATGTTTACTCGGGCCACAATTACTCTTTTTTACTGATTTTAGAATAAGAAAAAGATCCCTAACAAATGCGCACCACCGTGTCCATGCACCGGATTCCGTGTGCATTCGATCTCAGCGATGCACGGGTTTTGTTTGTTAGATGAGTTTCCGTTTCCTAAAGACGCCCGAAAATCAAGTTAATTCGGCCCCGAGGTGAAACATCGATTAGTCTAGTGCGCGGCGCCTTCTCCCCAATAAGATCGCACTCTATACGACTACTCGCTCATGATGCTTGAAGTAGCTAAAATTATAATAACCCTAGATCTAAACATGATTGCAAATTAAAATATAGGAAAATAGAAAACAATACCGTAAATTGCAAGGAGAAATCAAACTTGACTATCAATATTTAAACACCAATCCAAGAGTGAAACTAAACAGAAAACTGGAACAAACTTGAACGTATAATGATGGCCAAAATCAGAGCCTTGGGAAAACTTCAAAACATAAAACCTAAATTATGAATGTGTAACCCTAATGAATGATAACAAAACGTATTTATAGTAATCAACCTATTGGGACGAACCATCAAAACGGCATCATTTAGCTTTACCAGTGACAATAAACCAATAGGTATCGATACCCCTTAAAAGGGTAGCGATACTCAATCCTTAGACTCCTTCTTTGATGATAAGTCAGAGGTAGGGATACCCCTCAGAGGGGTATCGATACTAAACCTTCGGAACCAATTCGTCCCCTTGAAGCCAATTGGTATCGATATTGGCTGTGGGGGTATCGATACCGAGATCCTTCGACTTGCACTTTCACGACTCAAGCCTCAATCCTTGATTCCCACGCCATAAAACTCCACTTCAAGCCATGCAAAAGCGCGCCAAAGTCATCCTTCTACAGTAAATCATGCAAACACCAAAACACCACCGTGCACGCATTAAAAGAAAATGAACATTAAACCGCACGCCTAACGCGCTAACTCCCCTACTTAGGAATATATTTACAATATTGCGCGGAAATCAGTAGACCACTAGCCCAGTACCCCGATTTGATCCACTAGCCACACCACATAGCCCAAAATGCTTAAGCTCAATGTACTAGTAGTCTCTTACATGGTTTGTTATATGTCCAAAATAACTCATGTAAACAACCAATGTGGGACTAAACACCATCTACCTCAAACCTGGGATATTACAGAAAAGGCATACAAGATTGAGATCAAACAAAAGTTACCTATTGCTATACATTAAGGATTTTTTAATTTTATTTTGTTAATGAGGCACCAATATAATCGGATTTGGGGTTGTTGTTGTGCACCCCCGTGCACAGCAAGTGTTCGTTGTCGTGCGTGCAAGATAAAATCTGGGCCGTCCATCCTTGCAACGGACGGCCCAGATCTGCACAACACCACCCGAAGTTAGGGACGGAGCTAGAATTTCATATCCCGAGGGGCCGGAACATAAACAACAAGACTTTAAAAATTCAAGTTTTAATATCTAAAACAACTCAAATGTCTAAATAGTATTACTCAATGCAAACACAATATCTAAGTGCTCTTAACAAACCAAAAACAACTAAATAAAAGTATTTCAATGGTTAGTGTGACACTCCTTTTATCTGTAACAAATAATTTGTAAAGTTGGGATGGAATAAAGGAAATAATTAGTGAATTTTGGTTTGAATAAATGTTGGGCCTTAGACTATCTCTATGGGCTTAGTTCGTTGTAAGTTTGGGCCTAAAGAAGCAACTATAATTTGGGTTTGTGTTGGCCAACCTTTCAGATGATATACTGACCTCCTTCAATCTGGGGCGTGGCAATTATATCCAGACCCATGGGCACTCAATCCGATCCGGTCATTTGGAGGTAGATATTACCCGATTTTTTTACCAATAGGAGTGAGTATTGGCATAATTATATAATAGCCGGTTGGGTATGGATAGAGTATGATTTTGTTTCTCTGTTGTGTTAATACTTTCAACTAAACTGTATGAAGTATTAGACTTAATGTTATGATATATTTAAACTATATATTTACCTAATTTCCTTTATATATCTTCAGTTTTTGTAAATTATTCCATGTATGTACCTCTCTTTTTTTTTATGTATAATTGGGTTTGGGTATTAGATAATGCTCGTTTTACCCGCTATACATATGGGTGTGTGGAATTACAATAAAGAATATTCATATATCTAAAAAATATCAACATCCGGCCACTTATTTCTTGTGTTAGGGGATTTAATCCAATGATTTGCAAGCCTCTACGATATGCGGAAGTAAAGAAGCACGAGTTTCGTCAATTACCCTACCTCCCATACTAAACACCGCCTCCGAAGCAACAGTAGTTGCCCGAGGAATGGCTAAAATACCGGGTGTCATCCTCACCAAAGTAGGAAATTTCACACTATTTAGCTTCCACCATTGTAAAATATCAAAAAGTAGTCGCTTCTCCCTCTGTAACCCGCTAATCACCACCTCCATTGCATCGTGCGAAAGCAATTAAGTCGTATCATTTCCTTCCCGCTATTAAGTGTCAGCCGGAACCGACCCACAGAAATGGCCTCCAGGACAAGCACAAACAAGGCATCAAGACTTCACCGCGAAGAACGAAATAGCCGGGAAATCCTTGGCCGGCAAAACAATCTCCATCAGACTACTCACTTCGTAAACAGATGAACCGAAGAAAGTTAAAAAGGTGAGAAAGTTAAAAAGGTGCTATCGGATATGTCAGGTTTTGCAGTCTCATGGTCAATGTGGAAGATCAGAAATGAATGCATATTTCAAGGTGTTGTTCCAAGGTGGACGGAGTTGGGTAACATCATCAAACACAGGATAACTTGTTGGTTCCAGTCCTATCTGGATCAAAGGGTTTTTCCTTAATTTGGAGACCTTGCGTTCAGCCTTCTCCCCTAATTGAATCCTTGCAATCTATAATATTGGTGTTTTTTACAGCACGTTAGATGTTGGTTCATGCTGGGGAGCTTTTAATTGATTTTGAGTGGATTACTTATCAACTCTTTCTGTTTGTTTTTCCCTTGCTTCTGCGTCTTCATTTGGTCTGGTGTTAGAGGCCCGATTGTGGGTTTCTTCCCCTTTTCTTTTGGACGTGTTGGATTCCCTTGTATTTCTTCGGTTGGTTTAATATATTCTTTCTTTGCTGATCAAAAATAAATAAATAAAATAAAATAAAATAAGAAATGATATTAACTGGTTCTGGATAACTCACATTAATATTCATGTTAGTATATTGGACATGCGATTCACTTACTTTTTCATTTATGAAAAAAGATCGTGGGCGAAGATTAGAACGAGCTCACACTTAAGACCTTCACTGATATGCAGTTAAGTTTCTTAACATAACAAGCTTGACAAACCTGTAACATTTAAAGACTTTTGACGAAAGATATAGTTCCTGAAACCTTAGCAACTGAAATGTCATTAGATGTTTGGATATCTCTGGTAATAGTGAAAGGTTAAAGCAAATTTAAATAGGAAAGCAATAATAAAATTGGACTGTGTGTATGAAACTATGTTGTAGTCCATGGAACTTGTGTGCTAAGCGTAGTCAAGCCCCATTCCACTAACTCAAAAAAGCCAAATAGCCAGTTTATTACGAAAATCGAGGTAGTCACTCTCTCACAATACATCACGTAAGTAGCCGTGAAAAGCCAATAAACCAAAAAAAAACTCCCTTAATTAGTGGAACACCCCAGTGTGTGAACAAGGCTTGGTTCTTCCTCTAGAGGGTCATCTTCTTGCCTACATTAGCAAATCTTTATAAAGAGTCAGATCCAACTATCATCTCTTTTGATTGGCATGTAGGGCAATCTTTATCATCCACATGGGTAGTGTGTAGAGTTCATCTTACTGTTCATATACTAATGCCCACTTGTTAATAAATTGGCCTAAGAGGTCAATAATCAAGCTTTATGCAATTTCATCGCAAAATAACATCATTTTGTACCTCGAAAATCTAATTTCATCTTATTAAAAAAATAGTTCTAATTTGGCGGATTTAGGGGCTTGGACTTATCGACATGTCTCCAATCCCATACTGTTTTACATGACTACAGTCGGCTAACTATCCACGTAGGGAAAAAACACATTCTAGAAACACTTCACGTGCATCGCACGTGTCATTTTACTAGTATCCTCTAAAAGTTCCACTAAGTTCAAGCTAAAATGCATAAGGCCATCTGTCAGGTCAACTGCCCCTTATCATCCCTAATCGTAGAGCGACATATGATTGTTAACTGTTTTGGGTGCCAACTTCGTTCGGATGCTTAACTCTTGCTATGATGCCTTCTCTCTTGCCCTCTTAATCGATCACTTGTAATATTACAATTGATCAATAAAGTCTTTTTTGTTTTTCAAAAACAAGAAAGAAAGATTAAAACATTGAATGATGGCTTCTTCGTAGAATAGAAACCTCCAATCTAATGTCATTTAATAATGTGTTGGTTTGCAGTTGGAGATCCTCTGTTCCAAATTTCCCATGTGCCTGTGTTGCAAAGGGTTGTGGACCATTAGATTGTGAATTTTGTTTTTATGTTTTAAAAAAAAATTGTGTGATCCAACGGTCCAAAATCCTTTGCAACAGAGGCACAAGGAGAATTTGAAACAGAGGATCTCTGACCGTTGGTTTGCATCATGCGGTCTCCATTAGCATATCCCATTTTTCATCCCCAAAAATTCGTGTACGAGAGAGAAGATTGGAGAGTGAGAGTGTTGGAACATAAACTTGATTTGTATTTTGGCCCAAAAAAATGAAGTCCAAGACAAGTCTAATAAAGAAGCCCAAAGTTCAAAATATTATTGGAGGAGATATAAAAATCTAGGTTTCAGAAACTCTAGAATATCTAGTGTTTAGAAGAGATCTTGAATATTCTTGTAAAGTATCTAGATATTTTTGTAAGAATAAGTCACATGTTTAATTTTAAAATGTACCAAAAATATTATTTTGTGAGAAAACATGAAAAAAAAACTAGGTTTTAGAAACTCTAGAATACTTAACTTTTAAAAGAGATCTAGAATATTCTTGTAAAGTATCTAGATGTTTTTGTAAGAATAAGTCACGTGTTTAATTTTAAAATGTACCAAAAATATTATTTTGTGACACGAATATAAAAATCTAGGTTTTAGAAACTTTAGAATACCTATTACCTAGCTTTTAGAAGAGATCTAGAATATTCTTATAAAGTATCTAGATTTTTGTATAAGAAAAAGTCACATGTTTAATTTCAAAATATACCAAAAATATTATTTTTCGAGACAAATATCTCCAAGTCTAGAACCTTTGTTAGAGTAGTATAAATAGGTTTAACCATTTTGTATGACACCATAGTTTGAGCTATGAGTGTAATACAATTAAACCCCCAGAACACACACCTGAACATTAGCAGAATATAAGTGTACACTCCCCGTGATAAAAGATAATATAAGAGTACAAAATGATAGGGATGAAAAGTTACATGAGGTGGCAAAAGAGGATGATTATTTAATTACCTCTTGTATATTCTGTTTGCATAATCAATGAATGCAGTACATTTAGTAACCATAGAAGACAGTAAAGAACTGAATCTTGGACACCAGGATACCAAAGAGTCAACACGTTGCTATCTAGGTTTGATTACTAAGAAGGATAGACAAAAAAGGTGATAATGTACACCATAGAATGAAAGCAGGTTGGCTCAAGCAACAGAGACGAAATTAAAAGGTGATTATGTGATATTGTGATCACTCACATACCTACACGGAGTCTTTTGGCCAGGGAGTTTGATGGCCGGTCCAAAATATTATGGAACCCAAAGCGAGGCCCTCAATGCTTCTACCGAAACTTGCCACTTATTGCGGTAACGTCCCCCCCTATCACAACCAATGATGACATATTGGTCCTTAATTTTTTTAGTTTTTGAAAGATGTTGCATACCCTTGCATTGAGAAAAATTCTCTAATAGTATCAAAAAGCTCTTCACGGGATTCAAATTTCCATCCAAGTTGTCCAAGCATGTTATTTGGCTATTTTCTTCTACTTTCTTTACCTTCTACAGCAATTCCTTGTTCAATTTGATAACGTGAAATTCCATTGACATATTGAATTGAATGTCGAATATCCATTTTCTGCAAATCAAACCAACATGGGAAAAAGTTCGATGAAGATTATCATATTAACTAGAAAATGAAAAATAACACAAACTCCTAAAAAAACACATAGGCGAAAAAGTATATGTAAATCATAAAAATCTAAGTTCGGTTACAAATCTTTGAACCTATATCAAATAGTAAAAAAAATAAAACAGACCTTATGCAAGTAACAGAATCACAAAAAAGAAAAAGAAAATGAAGAAGAAGAAGAAAAGAACCTTCAATAGGATAAAGAAATGGAGTGGGATGAGGATTTATTTCTTCAGAAGTCAGAGTTAGTTTACCAAACCCAGAGCAAAACCGGCACATTATTTTGATTCAAAACCAGAATAAAGAAACTGTTGCTATTAAACGGATCCAACACTTTCGGCTGCTATTGCCATCCCGGCCTCACTAATCGTAGAGTGAGCATGGACAGAATTGATTCAACAAATAACCAAACCTACTTATTATTTTATTTTTTTAAAGATATTCAGGTGTCCGCGCAGATTAGCTTACTCGTACCTAAACGAATTTTGGGAGACCAATCCCACCGTCCATTAGTAGAGGCTCCATTTAAAGTCCTCGGACTTGCAAATAGAAAAATAACTTTTTGAAACACATTTTTTTTTTATTTAAATATACATGAATCATGGAAGGTAAAAAGAAGAGCCATGTGCTAAAATTGTTTTACGTGCACCCCAAGTTGAGAATGTGCCCCAAGTCAATGATTCATTTTATTTTTTTAATTCTACATGTCTATATTATATAATATATAATAATATAGAAGGTACTAAAACTTGAAGGCCAAGTCTGTAATTGCCTATTTCAGCTTCTCCTAAATGGAACTCAAAACAATGCCCACCAGTCTCATTTGTGCTCATCAAAAATGGGTCTAAAGTCAAAGAAAGGAAAGCAATCCCCAGTCCACAAAAACCCCACAAAAAACCCAAGGTCTTGGCCAGATCTTCCAAGCCATCTGCTAACCCTACTTGCCAAAAACTCAACACTTATGCAAAACATTAGCTATGGGGGTAATGTCACCAAGTCATATCGACTACCACCAAAACAATGCAACCCCACTGGAAAATCACCATTTCCTCAGCTCTCCATTGACGACAACGGTCAAACTGATCAATGTCGCGACGAGTCCCAATACCATCCTGACATTTTCAACATCACTTTTCGCTTTGGGGAATTTTGGCCGTTCCGAAGATGGACACTACATCGTGATATTTACATTTACGGCTATATCGTAGGGTACTCTCAAGGTATGCTTGTCTGTAGAAACGCAGTTGAGCCGTCCCAGTGCTGTGCTCGGGATCCTATTAATAGAGCTTCGTGTTCTCTTCCACCTTGGGATATTAGTGTTCCTTTTAAGCATGTTGCCCTGTCTTCATCACCTAAACCTAAAGATTACAACAGTATTTGCACTGTGATGGTTCTAACAGGTATGCATTGTTTGGCGATTAGTCCACATTTTTTAGTGCTATTATGTTCAGTCAATTTAATAAGTGGGTGAACATTACCCAGCTTTTCTTCCTAATTCTCAAAAAAAAAACATTACCCAGCTTGTGTGGAGCCCATACCCATTCCCAAATGGATGATCGAATCCGTCTATTAGTATAAAACTTGATGTTTTAGTCGTTTTGCAAAAATCTACTCAATTGAATATCAGTTAGCAATTAGCATTTGATCAAAGTTTTGGACCAAAATTTGATACCAAAACAAATAGTTTTTTTATCGAGCACTTGACTGATAAATAAAATAAAATAAAATAAAATAAAAAGATCAAGCACCTAACAATAGGAATTGAGCCGTTTTGCTCCTTTTTTTTTCTTTTTTTCAATGAAGGTTAAAACGTCAAGTTTTAAAGTGAACGAATCCAATCATTGAGGTTGGACCAGGTGCAAACCCAACACAAATGTTCTCTTTACTTTTTTATAGTGTGTAAGCAAAAATAACACTTAACAGATTCTTTTGTGTTATTTTGTTAAGTTTCTGTTTTACCTTCTAGGCTTTTATCCTTTTTTGGACTTCCTTTTTAACCTTCTGCCAAAAATGGTTCCCCTTCAGACCTTCTGCAATCTGAAAGAATGATAAAAAAATCGAAAAGAAATCCACAACACACACACACACAAAAAGACTATGATTTTGTATTTTCATGACCAACAATTGTATTGCGATGATCATAACAGGCATTCAAAAACCAGCTTTCGCATTTTATGACAGAGGAGGTAAATGTGAATGGTTCATGCAAGACAGCACCATTGTAGAGCCTTACTCTTCAAACCACCAACTCATGCAATTCACCAATGCCATTGCATTCCAAGGAAAGTTCTATGCATTGAGTTTGCAAGGAACTCTAGCAGTTGTGGAGAAAATCAATTCCCATTTCAGCATCACACGTTTAAGCAAAAACAGGGCTGTTCCTAGTGTTCTTTCAATGCATTTCAAGGAATATTTGGTTGAATCCAATGGGGAAATTTTGTTGGTTTTTCTTATATCTAAGAAATCTATTCATAGCGTGAAAAATGTGGAAGTTTATCGGCTTCACTACGATAGACTTTCATGGGAGAAGATGGAGAGTATTGGGGAAAGAACATTGTTTGTGGGTGCTAATTGTTGTATGACAGTTAATGCAAGCAAAATGGGATGCAAGGAAAATTGCATATATTTTACTTATGAAAAAGTTGATGAGTGGTGGGTATATGATATGGAGAGAGGAGACATCTCACCTGGTTGGAAAAATTCTGATTCTGCTACGAAATCTCCAGTGTGGGATGAACCAATATAGCATAAACGCCATGGGAAATGTAATTCAAGGTGTTCTTGACTTAGGAATTTGAAGTTTCCAGTCTTTTTAATTTATGAATTGTACAATCCATTGCAAAAGTAACAAGTTAATCCTTATATGTTCTGTTTTTTCCTTCTTTCTATGTTGGAAACATTGAAGCATAATACATACTCTCTCCGTCCCTTTTTTATGTGTGTTACTTCGTAAATCCAACTTATTAAAAAAACATCATCATTACACATTTCACGTCAACTTTTACATTTACTTTACACTATCAATCAACTGTTACCTCCACTTTCCAAAATTATCATCTACTTTTGCCCATTAACTCTTTACCCACTAACTTTATAAAATGATAAAATAATAATTGTACAAACTTTTATCATTAACTTTTCGGAACACACACTTATTAAGGACAGCCCAAAATGGAAATGTCTACAGTAAAAATGGACGGAGGTAGTATCTTATGACAGTCTTAGGGAATGGCGAGCAGCATGCTAGGGTGTGACCCTCAGCCAGATGAGCAGGGAGGCAAGGCCCAAATTCGTGCTAGGGTGTGACTCTCAGCCAGATTATTTTGGATTTGTTGATTGCTAAACGTGCCCTTGATTTTTCACCACGTTTAGCACCAACTCTGTTTCCTTACCTTCTTTAGCTACCACAAATCCAAAATAATCGAGACAGTGCAACATGAAGAGACAATTACTCTGGAAGCAATGATGCAAGCGAGTTCAACAAAGTTTTTACAACATGAGGGTACTTTTTCCAAAGCTATTCTTTGAAGGCCAAATACAAGTATGATCAATGTTGTGAAGTTGTTTTTAAGCACTATATATGTGTAGTCAAACCCCAATGCTTGCATCGCAAGTTTCGACTACGTATGACATACCCAGAAAAGATAAATAACTCTGACCTAGTGAGCAGCTAATTATTGTACATAAAAAATCAATGCATCATTTGGACCCTAAACCATGTTTTCCCAAAACTGCTCCTGTAACATACCAATGTGCCCAGTTCAAAAAAAAACATACCAATGTGCAGGATAAGATACAAAATCAAAAAGCGCTGATGCAAACCTCATGAAATTGTTCAGACGCCGGTGATCTTATTTGACTGGTACAATCTCATTTCTCTCAATATTCCATGCTCCTCCGCTTTAATGCCCTAGAAAGTTTCCACCAACTTTTTCCACCTGAATGGCTACAAGGAGAGCGGATGTCTACTTGGTATTGTGTGTCGGAACACTCAGATAAATTTTCGTATTCTTGAAGTCATCGAGAAGAGGGTTGTATCCATCTTTGGTTCTTGTTCTTGATGGCTGACCAAACTCTTCCATGAATGATGATGTATCAAGCTGCACCAGCATAAGCATTAGAGTCTAAACACTGGATATGGAGTTAGCTGAAACAAAGAAGAAAAACAAGAGTAGCAGGTCATATTCTTGAGTTTGAAAGCAACATCAAAGGTCCTGTATCATGGAGAGGACAACATTGTTTTGGGAGTGATAAGAAACTAAAAACAAGTAATATCAGACAACTACCTACAGAGAATTCATGCTTACTTGCGAGACGCCTAACACAACATCAAACTCTAAACTCACAAATATTTCAATTTCTAACATATTTGCTATTCTGAGGGAGACTCATGCAAGTTCAACAATGGTGCAGTGAGAGACCCAAATGCGACTTCAAAACTAATCTCGTTGCGTAACCTTGACTCTTTGTGGGGGGGGGGAGGGGGGGGCGGGGATTTGACAAATGGAGTCTTCAAATCCCTAGATTTTAATACTCCAGCCGTAGGACTGATTTGCCCATATTTCTAATCTTCAAGTGTTTTGCTCAAATCTTCACTTGTTTTGTCCAATGGGACAATAGACCACAGTGGAAATTTAAAATCCGTGCTGCTAAAAATTCCTAAATCCAAACAATAGCCTTGTCTTTCCCAAGCGAATAGCAACTGCTTTAAACATCAAGAGACCACTACAAATGTAAAGAGAAACATACACTCGTACAAACATAACCAAAGAGCTTTTAAGGGATTCTTTTAGAAAACGAACTTGTACTCCTTACAATGTGTAACACAGTAAGAAATTACCATAATTGTCCGCCTCTTTTTCCCTGGCTTGGATGATTTATTCTTCTGCAGCTTCAGCCACCCAGAGGAATAATGATCAATGCGTTCCAGAAGCCAAAAGTCGGTTGGGAAAAAGATGTCAGCATCACCCTGCAATACAAATAGGACACTGCATCTATCAGTCTTACTTTCTCATTGTAATGGTTGAAGGTAGAGTAGCAGATGATAACGAAAAGATGTATCACTGGGCAAGGAAGATAAGATTATGCTGTCCAAGGAGACCACGGAATACAAATAATTCATGGATTACAATAATGTGTTGCACCATCAGGTGCTTTGGACACCAGATGGTTTCATGCAAATAATTTATTTGCACTTCGCTTAGTCGAGAATAAATACGAATCTTTTTCTTTCCTAGGATGTGCAAAAGTGTCTTTATGTCCATACATAAGGGGCCTTCCGTAGACATGTTTTTGCATAATTAACAGCCAAAATTCTTACAGGTGGAATTTGTGTTATGAGTAACTTCCTAGTGCCACCTTAACCCATTGGACAAAACAAGTGAAGTATTCCTCTCTTATCCAACATCTTACATGCTTTGGTCATCGTATTTGCTGATTGACTGGACAACAATAACAGAAACCATCTAATCCCCAGTCATTGGGGGTACAGGTGCATTGGGCAAGGGATGATCAGAGACAGACCTAACATTTGGCAATATATGCACAAAGTGGCTGATTGACAATAAGCTGAAAATAGTTGCAACAGAAAAGTACTGTAATTGAGAAAATGCCATGACCTCTCTCTCACACACACGTACACCCACAAGACAAGCATACACACTCTTTCAAGGGATGGAGTTGCACCTTTGCATTTAGATAACTGTTGTAATCTGAACTGCTGCCATCTTTCTGCAGAGATAAATGGTGAAGAAACCACACGAACTAGTCAGACTGATAATCATATTTGACATGCTCGTCTACAATCCAATAATACCCACTGAACAAAATTGCATATATAATGAAAATCAAGTAAAACTGAATCTCCTCTCTTTTTTTCACTGAAGAACGAACATCATTCTGAAAAAGAGTTACCATTGCAAAACATAGGAACAAGGGTCCTTAAGAATACAACAAAGTCAAAGAAAAGATTTACAGTTTAGTAAAAATTGATGATGTCCTTGGGAAAAAGAGTAAAACTTGGAACTCCACTAGAGTATCAGCTGCCCGCATAGCTAAGCTGCTCAACTCTATTTCTCTGGTCTTTCGTCCAGTCGTTATGGAGGAGCATCTAACCTTACATGTTTTCATATGGATGCTACAATTCATGGTGAACTAAGTTGTCGCATTCCCCATGCTCCTCGCTTATATTAGATACTTGGCGTCAATCATTTGAAAAAAAAACAAGTAAGAGAAAAGAAAAAAGAAGCATAAAAATCACAAGAAGCCATAAATGGAATGTACCTTCATCGAAACCAAAGGAGCTCTTTCACCAGGTATTTTCACATCAGGAAGGTAACTGAAATCAGAAGCAATCAGAGACATCTTCGGTAGGGCTCCATGTAAAACTTCTAGAAGTTTCTGAATGAAGTGGTTTTCAATGTAAGTAAAGTTGGACTAGGGAAAACTGGATTATTTCATCATTGTGTCTGATAGTTACCAAGCAACCAGTAGGAAGCCAGCATCTTCGAGGCTTCGGAAAAACTTTAGCCATAATATTTCGTGCTGTGGAAGTTGCCCAGCCTCCTCGAGTTGTATGATCTTTGTCCAAATCAATGATGTCCATACATCTTCCAATTAGTGGATCTTGCAATGGCTTGTATGACTCAGAGAGTTCGGACCTATAATAACCAGAATCCTCGGCAAGTGAGTATCTCTTTTCATAATTAATGGTCCCACAGCTAATACTTGGACACATAAAAGACTGATTTTCTTTTCTAAAATTGTTAAGGTCTGATGGCAGAAACTTTCACAGAAAGAAGATGGTACATGGCTGCAGAGGTGTTCTTCTTTGTATGCTTAGACACTTTTAAAAGATACCGCTCTGTTTTATCAATAGATATGCTAATTACCATACTAATTCTTGGAAAAGATTTGATAGTCGTACATAATACAATGTCGTGTGGTTCATCCGAGCAGATTCATATATTGCAGTACGCTACGACAACAATAGTTGATTGTGGTTGCTCACCTTTCCTGTTGTTTTTCGACCCACACTTCCATCCATGGTGAAACTTGATTCTCTGAATAGATAAGATCATGTGGAAGATTATCAAGCACCTAAAAAATTGACCAAATTAATCAATAAGTAGAATGCATTTTGACAACAACACAAAATAACTTGAGCAGCTACTTTTTGTTAGTGACTAACAAGGTAGTTAAAGTAAACAATGTGACCTCTCATAAACCAAAACATAACAAACAAATCCTTTTGCCCCAATTGATTGAGGATGGGCTCATGCACGAGCAAGAAACAAAAACTTAGAACAAAATTCACTTTCACCGCCTTTTGGTTTGGGCTTCATGCGGATTGCCACCTTGACATTTCAAAACTAGCACAACCACCGCATGGTCTTTGGACTAAAATGCACCGTCGATTCCATTAATGATACTTTTAGCAAACAAAAGTGTCCTCATTTTCTTCATTTATCATGAACTTGACTTTTTATACATATGCATATACAATGCAAAATACTTCATGTCCACTATTCACGACCTGCCACTTTTCTTTGCTACCTGCCAACTCCTCTACTCACCAGAAACCACCTTTTGATATCACACTACCATATATCAGATCAACATCCATCAAAACTCGAACCCTTATGAATTCCAGGTAATGTCCACTTTATCTCCCTGTAGTTTAGGCCTCGTATGGTTTGGCTCCCTCACTTTTTGCACAACCCACTTGTCAAAAAACACTTAGGGGGTGTTTCCAAAAATCTTAGACTTTATCAAAACTCTTACCCATTTGATAAAATCAAGTGTTGATTTTATCAAATTTCAAGATTTTACCATTTGGGAAACACCCCCTTATCCACTTAACCCATTTCCATTTCTAGAGTGATCTGCAAAAGTGACTCAATTTACCCCCAAAAATGAAAAGTCCGAAAGATCCCTATGATTAAGTAACCCACTTCCCCTCTTACTCTCTCTTTCCGTTCATCATACACATGAACCACATAAAGGACTTTCACTGCGGCAAAGGATGCAACTTGTCAATGGCGGAATCAACTCTCTCTTCCTCCCACTGCGCTCTCTTCCTCTTCCCTCACTAGATAACAACTACAATGGTCTAGGTTTTGGTGTGATATTCTCTACGTAATTATGCCGCCCAAAGTGTCAATAGGCCTCCAAGATTGTTTCCGACTCTGTTAACTCGATAGCACCAAAGTGACAATCTACGTCCATGGATTATAGGAGTTCACCAAGTACTAACCTAGTGGCAAAAGGCACATCGGCATAAATTTGCTCGTTTCGTCTTCCGGCAAAGAATCTATCTCAATTGGACAGTGGGTTATACAAGAGACAAAAGATGGCTGCTGCGGCGGGACGGAGAGTCATGATTGAATTGCTTCTTCTTCTTTTTTGGGTAAATTAGCTTGAAATATAAAAAAGTCTAACCGAATATACAGTCTACAAGGGGCATACCCCAGGGAGAAAAAGAAAAGGAGATCAGACGATGATGATGAAGAAGAAGATCGACAAGTATGAAGAAGAAGAAGATCAGACGATGAAGATCTGTGTTTCGTCACCTCTCTCGCTCTAGTTTCGTCACCACTCTCGCTCTCTCGATCTGTATGCGTATAAAGTTTGTGTAAATGTTTTTTAGTGATCAAGATCTGGGTGTAGATGTCTTTAGATGTGTAAATGTTTTTTTTTTTATTGATCGTTTTTTTCATTGATCAAGATTTGTGTGAATGTTTGATCTGTAGATGTGTGGGTGATCTGTTTGATGTGTTTATTGATCAAGATCTGTGTGTGTGTGTGTAGTAATTTGTATATCTGTAAATTTTTTTTCCTTTTTTCGATCGATGTTGAATCAAGATCTGTAGACTGTAAATGTGTTTCACGATCTCATCTCTCTCTGTGTGGCGAACCGAACCGACCTCCGAAGCGGGACGAACCGAACCGGAACCGAACCGACATCTAACAAACCGGTTTCGGTTCCATGTTCTCTCCGAACCGGTTTTACTCGGTTCACTCAAAATCACCCCTGAACCGGACCAAACCGAACCGGTTACACCCCTAATCCATATGTTCCAGATCATTTGTTGACCTCTCCACGTGTAAGTCAGGAGTTGCACGTGCGGGGGAGTGTTGGAATTTGTCCCACATCGATTAATTATCACCTCGAAAACTACTAAACTAGAATATGAGCTTGGGCGGCCTCTCCAATCATTTCCAATTGGTTTTGAGTTGGATGCTTTAACAAACGGGATACGATCAATAGCACTAGTTGCACTCAACCCAAATGGATAAAAGATCAGCTGATATTTAAAGATTATTTGGGACGGAAATAACGCACTTAGATACCACTTAAGCTTATCCTAATCTATAAGATAATAATTTCAAAAAGTTGTCATATAAGCGAAGGGGAAAGAGGAATGGTCACGTCTCTCAAACCCCCCAAAACACGCACACCCCTATAGAAGTTTCAGAAGTTGAATACTTCCAGAGATATCCTACACGAGCATTGAGGGTAGAGAGGTCCAGCGGATGCTTTTTGTGAGCCTATGACAGGATAGACTGGAAGATCATTATCAACTTGAATCGTATTATTCAACTTATATTTTAGGTCAACGAATGTAGTCTTCATAAATGATGGAGCATAGACATGCAATCTTCACATTCAACGAATTGGGTTCTTGTACATTGAATATTCCTTCATGGGCAAAGGCATGAAGCGCCATCGTTTTGAAGGTGAAAGCTATATAGTCGAGGTACATTCCAAGATCTTTATCTCCTCCTTTTTTCATATTTTTCATGAACTTTCTATTCTGTCAATACCTTCCATTTACATTTCTTTAACACGCAAAAGCACACCAAATGAGCATACAAGTCGTGGTTCAAGAACCCAACAGGCTCATTCAGTAGCCTAATCTACACAAACAAAGCCAATAGCCCCGTACCCTTACCTCGCTGTTGTCATGTGATGCAACACAAAGGACCTTAATACTTTCCAATCAGAATTTCCAGCCATCACTAATCTAAAATTCCATCAACCCAACACACAAAAACTAGCTAAATTCAGCCCTTTCCTGCAGTCACCCCTGCATCATTCTTCTGTCATTCTTAACACATTTCTACAGATCTACGCACCATAAATCAGACTGTAATCTGCGCTAATCCATGTTTCAAGTGTCTACTTAAATCAATGGGCCTATCTTTTTTTGTTTTTCAATTAGAAGACATTCATAATCCTCCCTCCTAACAGAGATTTGCTAGCATGCTGAAGTACAAGGGTTCGGAAATAAGATACCTCCAGCATTATTACCCAGCATGGTTGTTGGTCCCCATCTCCTGTCGTAACAACAAATCCACCAAGTCAAATAGGAAAAAAACAAAAATGTTGCACAACAAGACAAATGAGGTACTAGGAAGCACGAATGGACATGAAAACAACATAACACCGACACACATGCACATCATTCCTTTGGAAGTTAGGACTCCTAACATGTCGAGGAAACGTTGGATGAATCAGGAAATTTTTTGTCTTTACAGATTCCAATTCTGTACAGTAAAATATAATCAGAAATTGATCAAATGACGAATAAGAACAACAAGAACGAGATCAAAACAACAAACCACTATATTTCAAGCACCCAAATACAGTACATGAGATCTACAAAGAAAACGAGGTTTTGCCTGTTGGATATTGGCAGCAGAGTGGATGCTTTATAAGGAGTCGAAGGAAAAAATATGGGTGCTTAAAAGGGATTGATCTCTTAAAAAGGTCTTATGTCCATTGTTGTCAAAATCCTACGACATGCAATGTGTGTCCAGCGTATGCATTTGGAGGTAAAAGTAAAATCGACACATATCCCTAAATGTATCTTATGTTTTAGTAAATATTATTATACGTCCACAAGTTTGCAAGTTTGAGGGCAGTAAGAAATGACTTGGTTGCGAGTTTGCGGAAGCAATAAACATTCATGTACTTTATGATTACATCACCCATGCAACCAAGGAACCAACCACAACTGACACTGCCTGTCATCAGTAGACCTCAAAAGTCCAATACTTATGTCCCAGTTGCTTAATAGGCAAGCCTACCATCAGTCACAGACTCACAGTACAATTTTTACTCCTGGACACGGATCAACTTGGTCAGTTATATCTCCAATTTTCAGACGATCTTGGTTTGGGTGATATAATATATGTCTCTTGTTGAGTTGCAAGCTAGGGCTCCATCATATTTTTGCAAATTGATACAGATGCATTGGGAGGTGAAATCAACTTAAAGTATTAATTTGTTTGATGCTGAGTTTGGTTAATTCTAAGAGCCGGGATTAAAGGTAAGAGATCCTTAACACACCAGGGTATGAAGATGGCCAAAAAGCTTGCCGAGGCCGTAGTCATTAGCATGGGTGCCAATCCGTGAAACATACATTATGGATTCAGTTCGTCATGAAGAACTATTGAAAGCCATCCTCCGTAGGGTGAAAGAGTTCTGCAGTCGGCAAGGCATATGCCCAACCAGATAAAATGATCGTCGGACAGAAAGTTACCCGAGCAGCTTTCGCCTTCTCGTCAAAGCAGGCCAGGTGTAAAGAGCACAGTGGCAGTTAACCATTGGAGAAGATGTCCAGCATAGGGAGTATTTGGGTTGCATGCATCTTTCCTTTATCTTAGTACTAGCTTTGAGTCCTGTTCGATGCACGGGGCAGTGGAAAAACATTGGGGTGAAATTTATTCATTGTCTCGTACATCGAATGGGACACAACGCTAGTTGTTTACGTAATTTATTGTATGTGTGCAGAAAAAAAATTTGTGACAAATTAAACAAGAAAATTTTAAAAAAAAACCATAAAATATAAATAAACAAGTAAAAACAGTAAAATTTTGTGAGTTCCAATTACCTTAAATAAAGAAAACCCCATAATTCAACCCACGTTTACATTAGTTTTCCTCTCAGGCAAAGGCCCAACTGCCACATTCCAACCCTCTCTCTCCCTCTCCCACCCACCCACGTTCCCCTCCCTTCCGTTTTCAAAAATGTGCAAATTCGGAAAAATTAGGGATGAGCGTTTGGAGACTTGTGGGACTTCAAACACATTTTTATAAGAGTATTGATTGATTCAAACCTAGCTTCTTACTAAAAGACAGAGCCACCTTGTAAGTAACAAAACTGCATGCTTCTTATACGTACCTAATAACAGAAATACAACTAATAACAAAAAACAAAAATTCAAGCAGTTATAGCACTACGAGAACAAAAGTGTATGAAGTCGTAACAGCCCGTTGAGCAAATTTTTTGTGATTCAAGTAGTTCAATGAAGGTAATCCCTAATCAGTTGGACCCCTAGGGAAAAACGAAATCGCATATTTCTGGATTTAATGCAAACGTATCTTGAATTGGGAAAGAAAAGGAAAAAAGTGAGGGGAATTAAGAATCGATACCCCATCCACTCTGGTCAGCAGCGTCACGACACTCTACTCTGAACTTTGATAAATGACTTTGAACTTCTCCAACAGTTTCAATTTGTTTCTTGGCCAGTGAAGGACTGATCTCCACCGAACTGCAGTGAACAGAAAAATTCTTCACATCAAAAAAATGCAAGCTACAATGCAACACTCCATAATGTTCATGCACCGTTCATTTAGGTAAGATCGAAGCAGGTCCAATTTGCAGAACAACAAGACCTAGCCAGCCCTAATTTGACGAAACTAGGAGAAACAAAAAGCGAGATACTGCAATACTAGATTTGATTTAATTTGAAACTACACCCAAAACTTAAAAAAATGCTTAAACAGGAGTTCAGTTGCTACTCAAGTTGAATCTAGATAAAATGGTTTCTCACTCCAACCTCATTGAATTTAACCTCTAGATTGGACATTGGCAAGTATGTGCCATGACCTAGGCAATGTCTACATTGTGCTCCAGACGACAAAGCTATTTTTTCCTTTCAAACCAGGTCATCAGATTGAGACATTGTTTCAGAACTACAGAGAGTTGAAGATAGCAAGGTTGAGCAGATCAAGAAGACAATTCATTCCACAGCCTATGCAGAACACAAGGATATGTAGGCTGTCATATACACATCAAGTTGGAGGCAGAACACTGGCTTCAAAACCGTTATCGCCAAAAGCTTCTTCCTTGCTTCAACAACAAAACCAAATATAGCCATAATCATGGTAAGTTTCTAGGGGAATATGCAGATTACCTACCTCATTGTGGTTTGGGGCTTTGGCAGGTCCCTAACATTTACAAATTGCCCACGTTCCTTGCGAATTGGACTTTTGTGGAACTCGTACTCCATTAACAGAAAGTAATAAATGACACTCCAATGCCCTGTGTGGTAAGTTTCTATCCAGTTGAACTTAATTTTTAGCACAAATTTGTCTGGAATTCGGTATATGTATGTACATACATAGGAACATCTACACACAATTCAGTCAATTTTTCCTATCTCAATATAATCTATCGCACCGGGCCCACCTACAGCGAATGCCACCCAGAAATCCCAGTGTTGTTAATGTTTTGTATATGAAATTGACTTTCAAAAAACACGAATAAAAAAGATAGAATACTCGCTGTTTTCTCCACCTTCCAACAATCACTATCAGATCTCGATAAAAAGGATCACTCAACAGGACTAATTTTTGGCGGCTTGTTTCGGCGTCATTGACCGGATAATTAGGGGACGTACAGAACAGGAGAGAAGAGGCACTGAAAGGCATTGAGAGAAGACAGGTTGTAGCAAGGGCTGAAGAAGGGAAATAGAAGTATCGGCTTGGTCAGAGAGGGGAAGAAAGGCGTTGGGGGATGGTTGAGGAGGTGACGACAGAAACTTTAGAGAAGATGGAGGTGCAATAGCATCTAGGGTACCTGGGCACGGAGCGGAGGTGGCTGAGGAGGAAATATCTGATGGCTACTTGCTGGTGTAGGTTTCAGTTTTCAGAATTTTAGGTTTTCAAGTTGGGGAAGGAGATGAACTATGCATAAGGGCATTGTTTTCTTTTTATCACACCACTTCAGCAGTGAAAGTAACTTTTTCACGCCATAGATGTGATAGGGGCGCATGAGGCACAAATACCGTCACTAAGGAAAATTTAACAGTTGCAAAAAAGCCCAAAACAACTAGGTGCTAAGTTGACTGTTTATAAATGTCAGGGAGGTGAAGTGCCAAAACCCCAATCCATAGGGAGGTAATCTGCGCTTTGCACAATTTTCAATTCATATTCTTGAACAGAAGTATTTCAAGCTCAAAAAGCTCATGAGCACCTTGAAATGTTTGCGATTTCTGATTGGAGATCATTCCAAAATTTATAAACACAAACTTTACACATTCATTGGTGACCTCATCTAAGACGACCTTTTAGCATCCCATTAACTTCACTGCCTTTCCAACTCTGTGATATTCCTTTTACTCTAATGCACAATATCCTCTACCTTTTTTCCAAAAGTTGATAAGGTTATAGTGAGATCAAAGAGGGGGATAACAGAGGAGGATCATTGAACGTAAAATAAAAGAGGGAGAAGAATCCACAAGAAAAATGAAAACCTAATGAAGGACGAACAACCATACTGCAACATACACACCAAAATAGACAGTTCAATAAGCCATATAACTAACAAAAGAACAATAACTCTTTAAATCAATTTTACGTTCTTTACGGTCCAGATATGCGCTGAAAAAGAATCAGCACATCAAAAAAAAGAGCTTATAAATCGTACGAAGCATGTATACATATGCAATATTCTGCATATAAGGTTATCCTCTGTACAAGTGGTGAACAATTACATAGTAACTAAGGTAAATTCAGTACACATACATGTAAGTCATGTTATTGTAAACTCTCGTAGGTGCATTCAACATTATGTAATCCATTATGCCCTTTGCACAAGTTCCTGATCCACCACCAATTTCATATATCTGGATGCAGATAATAAAAGAGCATGATCAATCTTTAGTATTACCACGCAAAAGAGTAGATCAAAACTAAATAACCCCCTCCCTCACACAAATTATTTGAGAAAAAAATCTAACATGTGAAAGCTGCAAATAAGACTAACAAAAAATTAGAGAGAGTGGAAATTAATTGAAGAGTGGAATACAAATTTCACAGAAACACAAAACACTCAAACAAACCAGTTTAATGAAATGGGATCAGAAAACTAAATAGGCTCAATTGGCTGAAAACTAAGTAGGAAAGACTAAAAGATCATGAATGACTATTGCAATGGGGATTCAAGTAAGAAACACTGCGTTTTCAAACCAAAAAACTAACAAAAATTCATAGATCACGCCATTACAATCTGGAGACAATGTAAACAATGACACTTTCGGAAAGTCATGTCCATTATTCACCTCCAAAAAGTCATGTCTACTGCAACAAGGCCTTACTACAGGGTATGGAGGAGGAAGTAAGCAGGCAGCTTTACCCCTATTCTGCACCCACCCCGGTTCCCAATACAACAATCTGGTCAAGCATTGGTAGAAGGTACCTATGAACAGCTCCTTCAATGAAATTTCTACCACTTTAGACCAAGGTTCTAAAACTCACTACGCGCTCCCAGGGCAGCCGGGCACATTCTAGCTTCCTGGTCAAGTATTCGGTGCCTAGTCGGGCAATTCGAGCTAATCGGTGAGGGGCCTTCTAGCGCCTAGGCAGCGAGTACTCAGCCACCCAGACCTTCTTTTTGAACACTGCTTCAGACTCTCCAGCTACCATATAATACATAGAATTGGCTCGAAAATGAACAAGATCAGCAAGTTTAACTATTTATGAATCAAAAATGATGCGCCATTATAACCTTTCCGTAGCCTGCTGCAAAATGGTAAAGCTGTTCCAATCCGAGTACAGCTACTTCATGTAAACAATGTCTACAATTCTAAAGCAGTACAACATTTAAGCCCACAGCAGATGTGTAGTCATTATATCTTTTTGACAACATGCGCGCATCTAACAACACATCCAAGTTTGATTGAAACAATAGCCTTACATTACTTCCCCGAGAATCTAAATTAGTCCAGAAAAGAGCAATGCCAGAAGGCATTTACCCTTTGAATGTATAGGATAGTCTTACAATGGAAAATCCAACCAGGACTCTCCCATAGACTTACGAGCAATTAAAAGCGTGAGTTAGGGAAAAACTGTATCCGCTATTGAGTTATACGCTATTGAGTCACAAATCGTGTTGTACATCGAGAAAATGAGGAACAAAAAAAAAATAAAGAGAAAACAAGGAACTCACTTTTAATGGAATGGAAAGATTAGCGGTTCGCATAATGGATTCAGCGATCCCATGGGCATACCAAGGCTGCAAGGAAGAAATTTTTCAAACTGTGAAAAGAATGTACACAACAAAAAATAAAGGAGAGATAAAGGGAAAATGAAGAAAAGTTTAAAGAAATTGAAGCCAGCTCAGCCACCCTGGTGAAGGAAGGATCACACGAAAAACATATTAAACTACTGTAACTTAATAAGGTGTCCTCTTACATCATCTAGCAAGCAAGCTGGCTTACAAAAGAACTACAAGCAGGTAATTAATTGAGAGGACTCCTGCCTACTACAGGCTTTATGCAACCTAACTTCAGCCTAAAGTGAGCAAGCTATATCAACGAAAAGAAACCAACATTCTGAAGGAAAACGAAAGAATTTACCAAGCAACCTGAATGTAAAAAAGTGTAGACATTACCTTAAAAAGTTCCACTGGTGTAAACCATGAGATGTCATTCTTCTTGTATATATTATCCAAATACTTCATATAAGCCTTCCTCCCTGTACTGAACAAGTTAGATATTAACATAGATCGACATGGTTTAATAGAGTAATTAATCCATAAAAGCAGTTAATACTTATAGTTTCATTTCTTCTTGTAGAGAAAATCAAAGATGTCAAACAAAATAAGCAAGAAAGGTGGTGTAGTTACCAAATAAAAAATAAAAAAAAAGAAAGGTGGTGTAACAAGTTATGCTCTTGGGAAACGCCTATTGACAGCAGGTGTATCCTATGCTCTAATGCTACTAAATCACATAGTCATCTATTTCTTGAGAGCCGGTTCTCCCACCATGTGTGTGGAGCATATCATGGCCAAATGCAGGTATTCGAATGCCCCTATGAAATTGAATGATATCGAGTCCTCGGTTGTTGGTCAGAGTAGCACAAATCCGCCACAGCAACTCTGCTCAAATTGGTATGGATGTTGTGGGAGTTGTAGGCAATATATAAGGGGATGTGAGAGCTTGTCTCTGCTCTGTGAAAAAGATGGCCCCTTCACTGTAGAATAGACTCCTTTGCAAGTCTTGGGTGACTTCCAATAGAGTTTGATTTCAAATTCGGCCCAGTTTCTGTGGTGGCTTTAGTTGTTTTTTTCTGTGGTCTAGTTTTTCGGTTCTGGACTTGTTTCTTCATTAGGCTAGGCCTGTTTTTGCTCATTTTGTTTGTCTGGGTGGATTCTCAAGGTCGTACCCTTGGTCCTTGATTCTTTCTGGTTTTTTCCTTGACAACTTACCAAAACAAATCCTCTATATGCACTACTCTTTCCAATGCTGAACTCCCACACAGCCTACGCATCCACAAGAGGATCTCTGCAGTAACTCTGAGATTACACTAAATTCAAGACAAATCATAACAATTCTGACAAACAGATTGTTGAGAATACAGCCAAATCAACAAACACACCACGTGCAAAGATAATCAAGCTCAGAAAATAGGAATGCAAGACACGGAGATTTTTGCATGGTTCCCCAACTATTTGTTGGGTACATCCACGGCTTGCACCAGTTCTACTATGCAATTCGAACAAAGTGAATACAAGATACACAGGCTGCACCGTATAGCAAGGATTTATAACCTAGGGTTTAAATCACCAATCACCGTAATAACCTTTTTTGGTGTTTCAGGGGCGCCGAACATCTCAATGAAGAGCGACCCAAATCAAATAAGGCTTCATAAGCCCAACACATATAATTATTTCATCCCTATGAATGAAATATCGACTCATAATTCATGACCCCATTTTCTTACCAAAGAAAATTCATGACCCCATTCCCGGAATGAAGAAATACAGAATGAGTAAGAGAGATATAAATACCTTCGAGCTGATTGAACTTAATGCTTTTCTCAAGCACTCCCACTGAACCCGATCTTTGGGAAAAGTAGCCATGTTTTGGATCGTACAATGCAGACCGTATGAAATCTCTCACCTGCGCGTTGTAAAAAAGCAAATTTCAGACAAATGAGATCAGTTCAGTTGCAGAAGCTAAAGCAACACTATTCATGTAAATACGCGCGTGTATGTTTATATGTATGTATGTATGTATGTATAGAGAGAGAGGGATAGAAGGAAGTTACGAGAATCGGGGTGTCGCCAACAATGTGCGTGGAAAAGAAGGCAGGAGGTGGGTGCGATAACGATGCAAAAGAACTCACTGCAGGCAAGGTTAGTAGTTAGACAGAGAAACCAAAACACACACAGAGAGAGAGAGAGAGAGTACCTTTGGATGTGCGGAAGAGATGAGAGAGATTTTTGGACGATAGAGAGCGAGAAGCCATTGGTGAATTGAAGCTCTTGAGAGCTTCTGAGGTTGCCGAGGAGGGCTTTGCAACGTAGGCAAAGGGTTTTGTGCACACACCTTTTTCCCGGACTTGGGAGGCCTGCTGACTTTTTGTGGTGTCCTAGCCTCCCTCTCGGCCGGTGGTGTTTAAGCTCGGCTTGTTTAAAATTCAACCAACTTGACTTGGGCTCTTTTTTATTGCTAAACATTGCTTGGCTCGTTTAAAATTCATTACGCTTGACTCGGGCTCTATTCGATTGCTAAATGAACCTCCATAAGCAAGCTAACATTATTGTTGCAAGCTGAGCTTACTTACACGAGTCGAGCTATGACAACTCGAGGTTGCGTTTTTAAAATATACCTAGAAATCTATTCCATCGCGGCTCATTTACTTTGCAATGGAACCTTTCGGAGGCGGGGTGGCACGGGCCACTCGAGTCCCAATCTCCTATGGGAAAATATAGGTTTGTTTCATAGCCTTCAACCAATTTCAATGGTTATTATTTAACTATGGTTGATGAATGATTAACACGTGTACTTTTTTGTATCAAACACTCACTCAGTTTCGAAAAGATAGTTCGTGATCCAACCATTTTATCCTCGATAATAGACGCTGGTTCAACTTAAAACACTCTCGGTAAGCGGCAAATTTGATTTAAAGAAAACGTGGTTACACGAGACTCTGTACTTGAATACTCCAATAATATTGTTTGTATTCCTTCTTGGTTTTGACTATTGTAATTGTTCTCGTAATTTGTAATTCCTTATAATCGAAATTCTTCTTCGGAATTCGGTGGATTGCTGCAATTTTTCCAACACTAAGAACATTTTAGAAATAAATTATTCAAATTTGGTTCATTAAATTTTTATTGAGGCTCGGCTCAAGCTCGATAAGGCTCGTTTACTTTTTATTTAGAGAAATTTAATAAGTTTCTAATTGTCCATTATTCTAAAAGCTTTAAGCTACGAGTATTAGAGATCAAAAGAACTTTGTTTCTTGCATTCTCCACACGTCCCCTCATTTCATAAGTGGACCAAAGACGCGCAAGTTTTTAAATTGATAGGTAGGTGCTAAGTCTCAAACACAAGATTTGTTGCATTTTGTGAGACCATAGTTGATTATTAACCAGCATACGCTCTAGTCGATTGTACATAAGTCACTGAGAAAATTTTAAATATAGAGAATTGCATTGGCAGGGAATTGGTTTTAGCTTCAAGGATATGGATTACCCCACTTTGAGCCCAATATACTAATTTTTATGAGACTAAGGACCTCCATGCAATTTTTTTTTAAAAAAATTGTTGTTCAAAGTAATGGTTTGAAAAATAATATAAGTGGGCCACGGCGGGGCACAGCCCCACTCGAAGAAAGCGTAAAAGGGAATGAGTTATTGAAGACAGTTGTAGCGACCCTCACACTTACCGCTCCCTCAAGGCCGTGCTTTGCATTGATTCATCTTGCTCTTTGTTCCTTATCTTGTTTTGCAGGTATCGTTGGTCGAGTATACAACGTTGAGGGCATGTTTTTCTTTAGGAGTTGTGGGGTGCTTTGGTTGGCATATTAGTTTTTTTCGATCTTTTTTGTATGTCGGGTTGTGTTGTGCTAGTTGTTGCGTAGGGCTGTTTGTTGGTTTCCCTAGTAAAAATTGTTAAGTGTTAAGGGCACAAAATTTAGAACTTGAACTGAGTACTAAAAAATTTGGACCGGCCCTGAGTGGTCCCTTACTTTCTTTTAGGGTTTGGAATGCGAACACTTCAACACTTATCGACTACCGTGGTCTTTTTCCTTGTCTTTTCTTTCAGTTGTGTAGTATGTTTTTATAAGGCTTGGACCCTTTTGTCCTCGTGCTATGTTGGACTCACGTTTAACTATTGTTTTAAACTCACTTTAGTAGTGCTCTGTATATATCTATCTTTGGTTTATTAGCACGATGACTTATGTTTAAACTCAACTTATAGTAGTGCTCTGTGTTTATCTATGTTTGGTTTATTATGTTGTATTAGTTTTGAAAAAAAGAAAAAAAAAATTAGTCTGGATTTTGTTATAGATGCCTTTGGAATTTGTGTTTTAATCATGGTTGGTCATTGATTCTATCCTAATAGGGTCGGGTCATGACAGTGATACTAACCTCTATTTAGGGTGTGTTCTACTAACAAAAAACAATTTTTTCTAAAAACCGAGACATGTCATTTTCTCACAATACATCACATAAAAAACTGTGAAGAGCTAGTTTCTTCTAAAAACACCCTTACTAGAACACCCCTTTTAATTATCTCCAGTACAAAACTATGCATTGAAACTTCTTCAAGTAACAATTAGGCTTTTGTCATTTTATTTGGAGGTATTTCTCAAAGATGATAAAAGAGAGGGCAAAGGATCCTCTATCCCATGTATCCTGTCTTACCCTCCTATCCCACCCCCCATCTCCTGCCACGTCGCCCAAATTTCCTCTACCTTCCAGCCTATGTAACCCTTTTAATGCCAACTGTTAACTCACATATGCCTTTAACCCCAAATTTGCTATTCGGCACGAAGAAGAGACCGAAGGAGAGACCGAATGAGCTGGCAAAAATGGGACCCACCAACTTTTCGCACAATTCAAAATTCGCGCATTTGAGACCCTTGAAAATTTCAAAATTAAAATTAGGGCTCAAAATTTTGAGAAGGGTGAACTCTCATAACCCAGCAACTGGTTTATGTCTTCGTGCCCAATAGCAAACTTGCCGCTTTCCCCTCCACCTTCCCTTCCACGTTTTTTTTTTCTTTCTAACGCCAAAATTGGTGGAAACTAAAAGTCTCTTTTTGTTTCTCTATGGGCCTATTTTAGGACCCGTGAAGATGATTCAAACCACGGGTTATTTTTAAATTTTTTTTAGTATCTATAAGAAATTAGCTAAATCCAAAATTTGTGAGAGCCTTTTTAGAATTCATACTTTTCCTTCCACTCTAGGAACCGTTGCCCTAAAGTGTGGTTGAAGACATCTTTGAGTTAACAGTTGGCATTAACAGAGTTAGATGGGCTGGAAAGTGGGGGAAATTTGGGCCACGTGGCAGGAGATGGGGGTTGGGACAGGAGGGTAGGACAGGATATATGGGATAGGGATTTGGGGGTTGCTGCTGTGCAGGCGATGCACAACAGGTGCTGTGCACCATCCGAGTCGTCCGTTGCTCGGATGGACGGCCCAGATTTTATTTTGCATGCACGACAACGAACGATTCGGATAAGAAGGTGCTAACCCCATCGAGCAACGGACAACTCGGATGGTGCACAACACCTGTTGTGCATCGCATGCACAATAGCAACCCCATCGCCATTGGATAGAGGATCCGCTGCCAAAAGAAAAAAGAGAACTCAATAATATTTTTCACATAAAATGATGTGTTTGGTTCATTAATTACGTTTTTACTTATCTTGCTTAAGTTAGAGCATCTCCACCCCTTACTCAGATTTTTACCCAAATTTGAGTAAAGATTTGAGTAAAAACTTAATTTGGTATGGAGCACTCCAATGGGAAAAATAAAATCTAGGTACTATAAATTTAAGTAAAAGCCTTATTAATGACATTATTGTAAATTTGAGGGGGAGAAAATGACTTTCAAAATTTGATTTTGGATTTGGTTCTCACCAAATTTGGTGAAGAATCTGAGTAATATCAAAATTGGCGAAGAATTTGGTGAAGAAGTGGAGTGAGTTTTTTTTGGTGTTTTTTACTCAAATTTGAGTTTGAAGTAAGATTTGATTAAGAGTGGAGCTGCTCTCTTGGCTGCTATTGTGATAAGTGCGGGATCAAATTTAGAGAAGAAGATTAAACGCCACCATACAATGCCACTAGCTAAAACCCTCTAAGTAAACCCCAAATTGCTCGAAAGTCGAAACAAAACCCCTATCCTCTCTCTATCCTCTCTCTAATTCAAGAAATGCCGCCGCCGCGTAGAAGAGGAAGCCACCGCCGGTACAGGGCCGAAGGGGCCATGTCCAGCTGCAATCTCCCCGCCAACATCCTCGCCGACATTCTTTCCCGCCTTCCCGTCAAAGCCCTTGTCCGATTTAGGTGTGTGTGCAAGCCACTGAAAACCCTCGTCGCGGACCCCAAATTCATCTCCGCCCACTACAACCGCACCAAAAACGATCACACGCTTCTCGTCCACAGCCGCCACGACGCCTCGGCTGAACAAACCGTATCTCTGCTCCACACCAAAAACCCAGCTTCCGTCCCAAATCTCGACCACCCATTCCCACCTCATTTTCTCGTTTACAACATGCAGATTGTGGGTTCGATCAATGGCATTGTTTGTCTCAATAGCCCGCCCTTGTCGGTGTTCTTGACTCTCTGGAACCCTGCAACCAAGAAGTACAGGTATCTCCCTTGCCCCACTCTTGGGAATTTCCCTACTGACACTGTCAATATAATCTCCATTGGTTTCGCTTTTGATTCTGTTAAGAACGATTATAAGGTCATTAGGTTTGTTTGTTTTAAGAAAGATGTGGGAATCCTAGCTAGGGCTGAGGTTTTCTCTGTCAATTCCGGTGCTTGGAGAGAGATTAAGGTGGATGTGGATGTTACGCTTGCATGTAACTGGGCTACTGTGGTGAAAGGAGTGCCCTATTGGATGTGTCATACCCAGGATATTAGCGTGTTTTTCTTTCGGTTTGATGCGGTTAATGAGGTTTTTAGGCAGTTGCCGGCACCTGGAATTGCTGCTTCCAACTATACTCGTCTTCGTGCTGTGAACTACAAGGATTCTTTTGCTGTGCTGGTGTATTCTCCTGGTCACTCTCCGTTTACTCTTGATGGATTTCAAGGGACTTGTTACACCCCGATGGAGGGCAATACAAACTACGTAGATGTGTGGGTGATGGAGGAAAAAGACTCGGGTGGTGAAAGCTCTTGGAGCAAGAAATTGACGGTTGGGCCTATTTTGGGGGTTGAGAGGCTGGTGGGCTGTTCAAAAAATGGGGAGATTGTGGTGGAGAACAGTGAGGGAATGTTGCTTGTGTACGACCCTAGTACTGAACAAGTTAAGAATGCTGGCATTACTGGAGCTCGGGCAAGTTCATTTCTTGTTTGCAGCTATTCAGAGAGCCTAGTCTCGATTAGAGGATTTGTGCGAGTCGGGACACTGGATGAAAAGTTTTTTAGAAAGTTTGCTAGAGAGGACAGAAATTACAGGAATCGTTGATAGTTTTTGTGCTAGCTAATACTCCATGCAATTACTGCGATGCTGTCGTGGACTGAATGTAGCTCCATCTTTGTTTTGTCATGCTTTTGTTACGCATGTAATGTAGTTTTTGCTATTACTCTATAGAGTATAGTCTGTATCCAGTGGTTTGTTAAGGACCATGTAGTAGTATGTGTGTCATGTTATGTGATGATATAATATGAACAGATCCTATATTCTGTTTATCTGATCGCATTGGTTTTTCAAATGAATGGCTTATGTTGACTTTTAAACCACTCCTTTTCTCTTTCATGTTCCTTGTGCAATTGATTAGAATTTTAGTGTTTTGTGTGCATTTCTCCACCACCAAGTGTGTGGTGGAGAAATCCCCTAGAGCATCACGTTTTGCTGCTCCATGTTAGGCTACATGCATTTCCAACCTTTAACCTGCAAAACTGCACATAGAAGATTTCCAAGAAGACAATAATGATGACTCATGGCTAGGGGTGTAAAAGGTTCGGTTTGGTCCAGCTTAGGCATTTTTCCGAACCAAGCTGTTTTGTTATTTGTGCATTTTATAACAATTTAAAACCAAAGGAACATTACGAAGCAGATTTAGCCACCAAATGGCAGCACTTATAAGTTACAACCCCTCAACACTTATAGTATAGCATAACATTCCTATCATAGCTTGCATAGATATGTTCTGGTGTGATGACAAAAGGTTGCACTCATTGCTGGTTCTAACAAAAAGTTTCAACATAAACTTTGCTAGTTCCAATATAAAAAAAACAATAGAGCGGTAACAAAAAGTTTCAACATAAGCCAAACTCTTGCTAGCTGCTAACCCTAGATAGGTTTAAGCATTTGGGTGAAAGAAAACTTAAGTTTCCGTTTTCATGGTGACTAGCCCAAGCCTTTTTAAGGGTTGGTAGTTTTAAGCATTAAAACTAGATGAAGTGTTAATGTTAGAACTAAACTATGCTAAGTTTTAACCTAAAAATACAAACACACACACACCTATACGGTCCGGTCCAGTTTATCCCGAATTGGAAGGTGGCAAATGAACCAAACCAATTTCTTTTCCAGTTTGGCTAAAAATCAAACCGAACTAAACTTATTACCTGTAGAAACCAAACAAAACCACCAATTTGGTCCGGTTTTGGTTTTCGGCCCGGTTTGCTGGTTTTTCTTTCACCCATACTCATAGCAAGAGTCAACCGTCTAGTTACCAACCCTGCTTTACAGCCCAAACAGGAAATAGTGATCTAAGTTCAAATTGGCGAGTCTTCACTCCCTCTCCACTCTCTTAGAGCATCTCCAACAGCCTAGGCAAAACTGGGTTTTAGCTAAAATGGCTAGCCTAACCCCCAAATTCCCTCACCCAGCAGCCTCAATACATAACTCGACAGTTTCTGGGCTACTACAGTAACTCGCCAGCCCTGGCGAGTTACTGTAGCTCTCAGCAGTGCATTGATCGACGCTCTCTCTTTCTCTCTCTCTCTCTCCCCATCTTTTATCATCTCTCGCGCATGCCATTTCTCTCAACGAAGCAACTTGCAGCTAGGTTCTTTAGAGGAATTATCATCCTCACTATCAGGACCAGGTATCCTCCTTCAATATTGCGATTTTGGTTTTATGCAATTTGTTCATCAAATACCAACTTGGGTATGAAGTTGGAGAACGTATAATTTGGATTGTTTCGTGAAAGTGTTGATTCTGAGCCACTTGTCCTCTTTCAAAATTTGTAGGCCTTCTACTCTTTGTCTTGCATTAGAACAAGGACCCTGATCCATCCGAGTGGGCTTTGAGCAAAAATAAAAATAAAAAATGAACTGCTTGATTTCTTTTTTCTGGTCTCCGTGGTTTAGTTACAGTGAGTAGTTTTCTTGGTACGTATTTGCATTTTGGTGATCTTTTTCCAGTCGTTGCTTAATTTATGGACAAAATGATTCTTCTTCTTCTTCCCCGTCACTATTTGTATTACGGTATGTCGTGTCTGCATGTTTGTGTCTGTGCTGCGTACTTTAAGTCATCCACCTGGCCCCTATAATTTCAGCTCTATTTGCCTTCCTGGAAGTGGCTGGAACCATTGACTCGGCACAGGTTCTGGGCATTTATAGCATTTCCTAATTATGGATGTTCTTACGGAATCATGTCAAAACAGTTTTGGGAAACAACGCTGCCAAACAGATTTTCAGCATCATTTTCAATTGTTTGTAAGATTCAAAAATAGATTCAGATGATGATTTGGAATGGGCATTAAAGTTTGAACAGAATATTCGCAAACTTTTGTTTGGAAATATTGTTAAGCCCCAATTCTATACACCACAAAACATTCGTCTTGATTGTATTTGGTATGAGACGTTGAGTTGGATGAGATGTTGAGAAGGATTTTCATTTTAATCTATCTTCGATATCTTAATCCGTATCATTTGTTCTGTTCAATGTAGTTGCTGCATATTAGTATATTGGTGTTTAGTGCGATAAGGTTGTCAACTTAATCTCTTTTAAGTTAAAAATTGTTGATCATTACACACTTTAAGTTACCATAGTGCTAACTTGAAAGTGGAAAACTTAATCTCTTTTAAGTTAAAAATTGTTGATCATTACACACTTTAAGTTACCATAGTGCTAACTTGAAAGTGGAAAAAGGTTTGGTAAACCCATTAGCCGGAATCATGAATAATGATTAGTCCTAACTTGTTTTTTCAGGGGAACCAAGAAAGCTAAGAAGTTACTGTTAACTGTTAAGTCACCTCCCTGATTGAATCTGAATAGCTGATAGAGATACATGTTTTATGTTTTTGCTATTGACCATCGGTGTTTGCTTTCAGCGCTGTTATGCTCAACTCGTTTGTGGCCAGAACCTCAACCTCCAGAACCTTAAAACGCTTTAGGTTCTACCTTTGGGTACATGTTAAGTAGTGGGCCGCTCGCCGAACAAACTATGTTCTGCTTGGAGTCTTTGAATGAGCCTGTTTTTTGGCGATGGGGGAATCTTCAGTTTTTTGATTCCTTGCTTTGAAGTCACATATGGGGTTAGAGAACCTCCAGCCCTTACCCTTTTTTTGAACCAAATTTGAAATCTGAGTAAATCCTTCCAAAATTTGAGTAAATCTCACTCCACTCTTTGAACCAAAACCATACCAAATCAAGCTTTACTCAGATTTTTTCCCAAATCTGGGGAGACCTATTTCTTGAACCAAAATAGCGACGACTAGTTTTGGGCGGTCGACTGTGGTGCTTGCTGGCGGTCGACGGTGGTGCTTGGCAGTCGACGGTGGTTCTGTGTGTTGGTGGCTGTGGAGATGACGGTGGTGGTGGGTCAGATCTACACTTCTCAGATCTACAGTGGTGCTGGACGACGGTGGTGGTGGTGGGTCGACTGTGGTGCTGTGTGGTGGGTTAGACGACGGCTGTGGAGACGACGGTGGAGGTGGCGGTGGCTGGTGGTAAACAACGGTGGTTAGGGGTGGTCTACGGTGGTTTTGTGAGAGGGGAAGGTGAGAGAAATTGTTTTTTGATTTTTTTTTAAAGACAAATTTGAGTAAAAAATGGGTTGATGACTGGAGTGGTTCTCCTCAAATCAAGCTTTTGACTCAAATTTAAGTGAAAATTTGGTTCTGAGTTTGGTTCAATACTGGAGGTGCTCTTATGGATTCTAGCTATTTTCTCAAACATCTGACATGCTTCTTTTGGCTTTGAACGGGAATTGAGGATATTGTAGTGCGGAGCCGCACTGCAGGGTTATAGTGTTGCATCCGAGCATATTGTTATCGGACACTGATGTCCAAAAGAATTGTGAGCTCTTCTTTATGAAACATGGAAATTTTATGCTACAGAATTCTTGAGACACACCTGACTTTGAGTCTATTTGTATATCAAATCTTTCTATTCCTTCTGGTTTTATTGTTATACTTGTTTGATCCAGCTGATGAATGTGGTTCGCGAGAACCACTTATACTTCTGCATTTGCTGTTTTGTGTGGTACAATAATACCTCTGCTCTTTACTCCATTGCAAAAAAAAAAAATTTAAAAATGTTATTGTGATTAGGATAACCAAAATGCCTAGGCTATTGGGGTGCCCCAGCATTTGATGGCTAGCCAAAGTAGTAAACACATATTTCCTAGCCAAATGGCTAGGGATTGTTGGAGATGCTCTTATACTTTTAAACCATTTTGATAATTTTTGTGGGACCGCAAAATGGGTCCCATACAAACCGATATACATTCGGTGGACGCCAAATGGTGTACCCGTAGTATTTATAGAGTACAAAAATATTGGATTAGAACAATCTTCAACACACTATTTCACGTAAACTATCCATTGAAGTGAAGAAAATATGTAAACCGTGATTCAAACAAAAATCTTAGTGAAACAAAGATCACCCACGAACTACCAAGTCAAGCTTACTTTATAAATGGAATATCAACGAATTGATGTTAGTCCACTATTCCTTTTTGGCTGTCCCAAAATTGATGTCAGTAGGACCATAATTTGATAAATTTCATTTTTTACCCTTTTTATTTAAGCAAATGGCAAAGTTTGTCTTTAACCAAATTTAAATTCAAATATAGAGGGCAAATTTGGAAAGTTATAGTACTTCTCATTCTTCAAGATGAATTGGTTGTCATTATCAAAAAAAGAATAAAGATGAATTGAATAGTAAAGAAGAAAAAATTGATTAAGAAACCAAAGAGTCACCCAAATTGAAAACGACTTTTTAATTTTTGTGACCAGGAAGTGAAAACGATTCAATCTCTTGAAAATCATGAAATACCCATGAATGGTAACTCAACTATAACTAAAAAAAACTTGGGATGCCTACCAAGACCTTCCTGCGCTTGCAATTTTCCAAAAGATTTTAGCACCCAAGTGCTAAAATCATGATATTTCAAATAAAAAAATGAAGTGATTCTGTGTATCGTTTTTTTATTTTTTTCGCACCAAATTAAAGTACTCGAGGTGTACTTTAATTTTGTGCAAAAAAAAAATTCGAAAAACGATACACGGAACCACTTTATTTTTTGATTTGAAATATCATGATTTTTGCACCTGGGTGCTAAAATCTTTTGGAAAAGTGGGCACACGAATTATCAAAAAAAAAAAAAAAATTTATCAAAAGAAAATAACCCACGTATAGAGGCATGAAAACATATCACCACTAGAATTGCGATTTTATCCACCAAAGAAGTTGACAATATAAATGGGCCCTAAGTTTTTGACAGAATTTAAGATTTTGGGTGGAGGAGGAGGTCCGGCACCTTTCTTATTTGGGTGAATGACGGGCCGATACAAGAAATTCAACCAATACACAGATAGGTCCAATTGAGTTTTGAAAGTATTTCATCAAATCATGACCCCCACCCACCCGTCTCTCTCTCTCTCTCTCTGAGTCTCTCTCTCTCTACCAGCCCCATATAGGCACAATTTCTCTCTCTCCTCAACCCCCAAAACCGTATGAAAGTGCCTAAATCCTTGGGTACCCTATGAAAGTGTCTAAACCACTAAAACCCTATAATAGGAAAGTGCACCCTAAACCTAAACCCTAGGGTATCTTATGAAAGTGCCTAAATCCTAGGGTACTCTATAAAAGTGTTTAAATTTAAACTCTAGTGTACCCTATGAAAGTGCCTAAAATCCTAAGGTACCCTATGAAAGTTCTTAAACTATTAAAACACTATAATAGGAAAGTGCATCATAAACCTAAATTGCAAAAAAGATTGACTTACCTTAATGGTAATTAAAAAAAGTGACTCCCCTTAGTGGTAATTAGATGTCTCTTTTTTAGATCTAGAGGTAAAAATCTGTTCTTATTAGGGGTGAGCATGGACCGGATTGGTTCAGTTTTGGAGTAAACCAATAACCAAACCACTACCTACGGATTATGAATTTGGAGAACCAAACCAACCCATAAAAGGCATTGAAACAAACCATCAAAATACGGATCTGTGGACGCCCCCTCCGGAGGGATCCCTCGCCGGGATCGATTCGGAGTCGCCACCCGGGTTTTAGCGGATTGTCCCCGAGGAACCGAACATCGATTGACTCGTGCCTCATTCAATGGATAAGGATTACTAGCCCGTCATCACCATACTATCTTAGGTTCGGGAGCTCAGTTACGAGAGGGGAAGGGTTTTACGGCACCCCCCTCGCCCGGTTCGAAGACCGGTCTCTACTTGACTTTTGTGGGATTGTGGGAAATGCTTATGATTCAACTTTGAGCAATTACGGGGAATGGGGGAATGGGAAGCCATGTAACGATAATAAACACCACAATGGAATTTAAGTGTATGCATGTGCGGTGTGGACTACATGAGTGACAATGACGTGCAAATATGAACAAATAAGAACATCAAACAGCCAGCAACAACATTGGGATATACAGAGTAACAACAGAATAAACAGAAACAACACCACAAGCCAACACAAAACTAAACCAATCTGATCCCCCAGCCTGGGGCTTGAGCGCTCAGGGAGGGGGCCTTGAGCGCTCAAGATCCCTCCCACTCAAACATGCCTCTGCTGCTCCTGATGACTCTGGTTTTATGGAAACATGTTCTGACCACATTTGCTTATTCAAAAACATCATTTAGCTCACTGGACAGAATGACATAATCACATAATCATGGATTTAATACTAATTTATGGACCAAAATGGGGGAAGCTGTATAGGAAGAATAGAGGATCAACACTTCAAAACCTTGCAGAACACTCATGATGCCAAAAACAAGAAGGAATAAGAGAACAATTTGATTGATTCAGAAGACAGTTTGAGCGCTCAAGGGGGTACCTTGAGCGCTCAAGCCATCTTCTGGATTTGAGTGTTTCTGCAACATTCAGCCCCATCTGGACCACAAACTAGTTCAATATGGTATGTGATGATGCATAATGCATTGAAATTCCTCAATCATGGATAAAATAAACTTGAGGTGTTCATGAGAATGGATAACGAGCATCGGGCCACACATAAGCATGATTAGAATGAGAGTGATTGGAATGAGAGAGGAAATCAGGTTGGCTTAGCCAAACATCACCACACACACACACACACCAACACACACACACACTCCGATGTTAGGTTGGCATAGCCAAACATCAACGCACGCATCTCAACACACACACTCTGATATAGGGTTGGCACAGCCAAACATCAATACATACATCTCAACAAACTGAAAACAGAAGGGCAGATCTCAAGATAAACAAGATTCAAAATCCAAAAGTGAGCAAGGCTTGAGCGCTCATAGTGAGGACCTTGAGCGCTCAAGCCCCATTCAAGGGCTGTGGTTTTCTGTGATTTTTGATCATTCTTGGATGTTAGTATAAACTTAAAACCTTCTGATCATGGTTTAAAAGAGTGAGATGCACTGTTTTCTTTATGAAATAGGGTCATCCATGACTTAATGAAGATGATACACCATCTTTATGGTTGTTGAGTTCATTGATCAATGATAAAAAATGAGGTGAACTGATTTAAAAGTTTTTGAACTAACAAACAACCACAAGGATGATACCAACAAGATGAGAGATGATCAAAAGCCACAAAAACACAAAGAGTGTTCAAATGGCTTGAGCGCTCAAGGTACTGGCGTCGAGCGCTCAAGCTACTTGAAGCTGGGGTTTTCAAAGTTTGTTTTCATGCATATTTGGGACCTTGTGAGTCCATTAGAGGTATAGGGGACCTCCATGAACCCACTGGTCTCCCTCAGGAGTACCAACCCGTAACTTTCACATGGATTTCTACCTTTTGATTTTGATCAAAGCTTGAACTTGGGGTTTTGATGGATGATTGGTTTGTAGATGGGTTTGTAAGACAATGTGGGTTGTTTTTGGACAAAATATGGTAGGTGTGTAGTGGCTTGAGTTGATTCAAGGTTGATGATGGTGTATTTTAGTGAGGTAGTTGAATGATCAAAAGGGGTTTGATGATATGAAGAGGATTAAGCTTTAGAGTGATGGATGAAATGAGTTGAAGGTTTCTGGAAATGTAGGATTGAGAGTGAATGAGTGATGACTCAGATGATGAGAGAGTATCTAACCCCTCCAAATGGTGTAGAAGAAGCTCTTTTATAGAGTGAAATGGGGGGTGAAGTGTGTTGATTTGAAGTGGGGGGTCTAAGAGAGTAATATAGGCTCACCTTGGGGTCTATCAGTTGCATGTGAGCAACAGGAAAACGACTGGGTGGCAGTGGTTCAGTTGGAATCTCATCATTAGATACTCTGCCACCGACAGCCTGGACAGGGCTTGAGCGCTCAAGGTGGGACCTTGAGCGCTCAACCTCCCCCTGAGCTTTGTGGCTGGTTTTGGTTTAAAAAGGGTATTTTGGTCATTTGGATTGGTGTAGGCTATTTGTGAATGGTTTGGAATGGTTTGAGGTGGTTTGGGACAAGTTCAAGCTTTTCTCTTAACCTTAAGGTTTTCATGGGTGGTTTTTCTCATCATCGGGAATGCTTGGTGAGTATCCCGGGTCAAAGTCGGGGTGTCTACAGGATCGGATTCGGTTTCGAACCACGGTTTGCTTAAAATTGAGATATTATTTCCGTGAACTAGAGTACTTAAAATTTAGGTTTACTGCGTTAGGTTTATATAGAATACGAATAGGTCCTCCTCATATATAGAAATTTAGGGTAATTAATCATGGTAATGAAGGAAATCAAGGAATAAGAATAGGCTATGACCGAATCATGTATAGAAATTTGAAAAAATAGAAACGCGCTATGGAATCAAAATTGGAATGGAGAATTTCATCACCAAATTTATTTTCTATGACTAAACCACTATTGGCTAATTTTTAGCATTTAGCGGTCTATATTAAGAATGTTGAAATTTGGATGATACTGCAATGCGTGCCTATAATCCAGTCCCGAATGTTGAAAAAAAAAAAATTTGTTTTAGCATTTAGCGGTCTATATTAAGAATGCAGTATTCAAGGAAAATAAGTTACTGTGGCCGCCACTCCAATGGTTTTTAGAATTCTGTTACTGAGGGTGAAAACGAGCCGAGCCGAGCTTTTTAGTGTTCGAGCTCGGCTCGTTAAGTAAACGAGCCGAAAAATCGAGCTCGAGCTCGGCTCGGTCATCAACGAGCCGAGCCCTTATCGAGCTGAGCCAGGGTAATTTACTTAATGAGCCTTCTTAAACGAGCCGAGCCTATATAATCGAGCCGAGCTTTTGCGAGCCGAGCCGAGCTTTAGCAAGCTCGTTAACTAAACGAGCCTGAAAATCGAGTTCGAGCTCGGCTCGTTTACTTATCAAACCGAGCCGAGCCGAGCCTTGCCTTAACGAGCTGCTCGCGAGCAGCTCGGTTCGTTTGCAGCCCTATTTGTTAGTACTTTCTTTAGGATTGCCTCTATAGTCTTAGAATATAGACTGCTAAATGGCAAAACATATTTCCCCCTATCAACAGGTCTAAATAGTAAAACTTCTGTGATAAAGGATTTCGATTTATGAACTGATAAGTAAATAAAATCCTTTGATGGAGTATCCAATTCAGGACTTGTCTTGTAGTAAAACTTAACTTTGGGGGTAAAAAATCACAGACTACACAACTTGGTGGTTCATTCTTAACATAGTAAAGTAAATTTCAGAAGTCATTGCATTTTAGGCGAAAATAGAAGGTGGGATTGTGGTGACATGCAATAGCCTCTTGGTTCGCTAACTATACGTTCACCTTGGATCGGATCAGATGACTTATCTTTGACCGGATCGGGAAGGAGATGAGTTGAGATCTGCGTAAGCTTTCCCTGACACTCTTAATTGTCGAACCAAGAAGAAAAAAAAAACAAAAAAAACTACATGTTCACCATTCTTAGATCAAAATGCTGACTAGCTCCATCCTTGATGGTACGTTGTAACGATCGGACTCGAATAGTACATGTAGTACATAATCTCCCAAAATCTAGTAAGCCAATCCATTTTGACTTCTAACTATCCTTTTAAAATATTAGCTAACAAACAAAAGATACAACCATTAGTTGTTAGTTAATTGATATGAGTGGTCAATGATACATATGGTTGGTTAATCATGGCTTTGGTTTGTTAGGACTTTTGTATTTATTTGTAAAAGTTGTCCCAAGTTAGCTTCAATGATTGGAGTCTACCATGGTGGAGTGTGGGTAGGGCCTTAAGATTTTTTATGAGTGGTCTAGGACTTTGATTGTGTTGACTATGACACTAGGCCACGTCCTTGCCACAAGCCTTTGATCTTTCTGTGTTTAATGCAGATTATCCCGAACCATCTTGGACGCGCCTCAATTTAATTCTTATAGTCTCTCCCGCAATTATTTCACACGTTTACGCGTGACAGGAGATGTCTCAAGAATTGCCGGTAGTAAAAATTACCTGAAATCTTAAGAAAGAGCAAACCAGGCTCTTTCCACCGGGCCAACGAGAGCATTTGGATTTGCTTTCTCTTAGAAGGAGATAACAACCTTGAATAGAAAATTGAAATAGACACAAAAAAATAAACCCTCCAAGTGCAATTGTTTAATTCTAGATGGCTATGTTAGTACAAAGTTTAGCAATGGGAAGACAATGATCATGTCATTTTTATTGTTAATTAACTTACTACATATTCAAAATCATTTTTTATATCTCCTGGTCATTTTCCTGAGTTGGGGTCTTGGAAAATGACTAAGCACCAAAATGCACCATAGACTAATCGTAGTGAGAGAGAAGTAATGGATTGTTGAAGATTTTATATGACATTCCCCATGAGACTGTAAAATAGTTGCCATATTTCCATATTCGTGTACAATTTGTTTGAGATCAATTAGCTACGCAAATAAGTCATGCTTTTTTTTTTTTTGGCTAAAGAGTTAGAAAAATATTACTATTAAATCAAAACCGCCGGTCCTAAAATCACTGGTCACAAAACTACCTACAAAGGAAAACAACAAAAAATACAAAAAAAAGGACATAAAATAAGGACGTCAGAGCTTGTTGCTTGTTGCCGGAGCTATCACCCACCGTCACCACCGCCGTCGTCGTCAGGAGCCCGGATTTGGAAACCCCAGATCCGGCTCCCCCTGATCCAAAAATCGGGCGTGGTCACCCATATCGGAACGGAGAGAAACGTCCGCCACGGGGAGTCTCCGAACACCAAAGAAGCTCAGCCATAGAGGAGATCGGGGAGTCCGAAGGAAGCTGGGGTAGGCGGGTGGAAGGGGTGTGGAGGGGGAGTGGGTGTGGATCGGCAGCCTGAGCCGCCTGGGGAGGGCCGCTGCCCGTATCACTTGTTCTCACTCTCTCTCTCTCTAAAACTTCCTCTCACTTTAGAAAATTAATAAGTCATGCTCGTATATCTATTATTGTCACGAGTTTTCTGAGCTTTATTGAACTCGCTACCTCTACAAAAACTAACTAGTGAATCAACCGGGAAGATAAATTAACTAAATTTGAATTCATTTGAAACTTGTTCGTAAAACTTTGTATAACAACCTGTCACTCACTTCAGCTCATTTATAAATTACAATCCTATACGAGGAAGTTCAAGAATCAACAATATCTTGATGTACATAACAAGCCAACGTACGTATGCAAACCCTAACCCACTATATGTATGATCGAATATTCTTTCGGTCCCGTACATCAACTAAACAAATCTCAAAAACTCGAAAATTATATTTATTTGTAAAATGCAAACTTGGTGCCCTATATTTTTGCGTGGTTGAATGTTACAAACAGAGGATAAGAAAAGAAAGAGACATTAAAATACATTACTAATTTCTACAATTATTTGTAGAACAAACTAATGTGAAAATGAATGATGGGCAATTATAAAACAGTTATTCACCGTTGTCAATCACGCAATGATTAGTGCATATATTATTGTGATATTACATGAAAAGGCATCCAACGGATATTCACCGTTGTCAATCACGCAATGATTAGTGCATATATTATTGTGATATTACATGAAAAGGCATCCGACGGATGGTCCGTTGGATGCCTTTTCATGTTCATTTTCATAGTTTGCTTTTATGTTCCATACACTTTCTCCCGATCTAAACTTCTGGCCAAAGTAAAACAAAGTGTCATGTCAGAAACACTGGTTAAGCTTCTAGTCCGGGATTTCTGGACTCCGGGATCCACCTTCCCGATAATTTTTTTTATTATCCGAACTGTCCAATGTGTTTAAAATGTGTTTTTTTATAAAAATACCACCAATAGTGTTTCTGCGGCAGCTTTCCAGTCATGGGTCCTTGACTGAGAAGTTTTTGGGTGTTTTGAAGCTTTTAAAATGTATTTTTGCATGATCCAAACCGTCCAATATGTTTAAAACGTGTTTTTAAATGTCCTCGCAAGAAATCGTCAAACAAAAAAAAAAAATACCGGGAAGGGCTTGATTTGAGCAGTTTTTTTATAAAACTGTAAATGTACAGTTTTTCTGGAAAACTGCTTGGATCAAGCCCTTCCCGGTATTTTTTTTCAGTTGATTTCTCACGGGGACCCTTAAAAACACGTTTTAAACATATTAAATGGTTTGGATCATACGAAAACACGTTTTAAAAGCTTCAAAGCACCCAAAAATCTCTCAGTCAGGGATCCCTGACTGGAAAGCTGCCGCAGAAACACTATCAATCCCCACAAAGTTGAACATAATTGGCAAATTGAAAGATCTTTTGTCTGAAAGCACTTTATCAGATTGTTTCTCAATGCTTGTATGAATTTCCTCTAATGTGAAAAACAGCAACCACACAAAGTATATGGTGGGATCGATCCCCCTTTTGTAGTGAAATTTCCGGGTCTTTTCCTTCTTCCAAACAAACCCCATCTCTAATTTTTTTGTTTGTTTGTAATGTAGACTGTCTCGAGCCAACTTGAATACACCTCAGTCTAATCCGTATAGCTCCCATAGCATTTCATACGCTAACTTGTGGGAGTGAGGTGACCCAAAAAATTACTGGTAAGAAGAATCAAAAGGCACTCAAATGAAATCAAATGTCACCTCCTAGCTAGATGTGAGGTTTGAGATCTCTTAATTGCTATCAACACTACGGCCAATCAATACAAGACTTAAATCTGCATCGGCTTTAATTGACCTTGTCTTAATGGGATGATCTTATTTTGGTAAAAAATAAAATAAAAATTAACCTTGTCTGTGGACTGTGAATTGGTAAGCAGAAAAAGAGAGGTAGTTTGAGTTTACAAAAAATAAACATAAAACGAACAAAAAGATTGTACTCGGTGCTTAATTCCTATTGGTGTAACGCCCCATGTTGACTACTAACCCAATAACTTGTTGAAACCTAACTATGTGGATCAAAATGCTGAAGCCCAAATTCCTAGTAGTAGCTTAAATAGTTTCTTATATATCCAGGATCACCAATATAGACTTCTGATGTGGGACGGAGTGTTACAACTTTTTTTTTTTTTTGTGAAGATGTAGAAATATATTAATCAAAACCACAAGCCCAAAAGCTAGCAAACAATACAACCCAAACAAAAACCACCGGCCCTCAAAACTGCCTACCAAAACCACCTACAAAACTGACACCAAAAAAATACAAAAAATAAAATAAAAAAGAGCAGAAAAATAAAAACGCCAGAGCAAATCGCCGCAGCTGTCACCCGCCGCTGCCATTGTTGTCGGGAGTCCGGATCTGGAAACCCCAGATTCAGCTCTCCCCTGATCCAAACATCGGACGTGGTCTCCCATACTGAAACGGAGAGGATCGTCTGCTAGAGAGAGGGAGTGTTACAACTTGTATATATGGAATACTACTATTCAGTTCATACCATGTTTTAATTTTCTTTTGGACCAAATGGTCAAGTACCATGCCAGTTTTCTCTTATGGAACCTATTCTAGATAAAATTAAAAGCATTGTGCAGTACTTGCTTTTGTTTTTAAGTGTTATTTTGGTTTTGTTTTTGTCGTGCTTTCTGCTTGAAAATAATGTAGCTTAACTAGACATGCATTGACTATTTATAAATACCTCTCTTTTGTTTTGTGTTTTGTATCCTTCTTGTTGCCATTGTTGGACATAATTAGGAAAAGCCAAGGCATGTCATAAAATTGTAGGACAAATGAAATGAATAAAAGGTCAAAATATATGTTTCTTTTTCGACGATCAGGGTGTCTAGGCTAACTTTCGCGCACTTGACTAATTCCCCTCTCTTATCTAATCAAAGACAAGTCATCTATGCCGGAAACTAGAAGATTCACAGGAAATTACGTACTTTCTTGCTAGAGCTTACTTCTTTACGAGTTCTAGAATTGAAACAATTTAAAATTCGAATAATTGTTTTAACTTCTGAAAGTTCTTAATTCTTGCAACTATCCCTAACTTCACCAAATTGGAGGATTAGCAACTGGACACCAAACCAGCCTATGTACTGCCATATTGCACGTACAATCAGACTATGGATGCCGATGCCAAAGCATCGGTGTCCTATAGGTAAAAATAAATTATTCGAGTCTTTTATAAAAATTTTAAAATAATTTTTTTTTGAGTTGTCTAAAAAATAATCGGCCTAATCGAATAACTATAGGCTATAGCTGTTTGATTTGAGAATCAAATTTGGACAATTGTATCAGTCACTTGCAGTTATTATTAGATTATATTTATGTTTTACCAGGGTCACTCAAAAAGTTATTTTAAAATTAATGTACCGCTTGAAATTATTTGTGTGAAATCTCAAAGCGGCCGCCGGCCGTATCAGTATCCATAGTCGGGTTGTTTTCGATACAGGAATGGTCCATAGAGAACACATGGAGGTGTCTTCACACTACCTTTTCCTCCTAAAAAATCCAAAAACATACCGGGATGATCAAAATTGACAGCAAGACAACACGTTCCCCTCTCCCTCCCTCCCTCTCTCTCTCTAGCCTCACAATAAGGAAAAGTTATTTAGTGTTCCAGGCGTACCACCACGTGATACCTCAATACTCAATTAAGTAGTGCTCCTATATAAAATTTTAAATAATGTATGGGGACACTGTTTCTGAGTATCCTTAGACCACGTATGTTTAGGGTGAGTTCTCATTACTGTATTTTTAGTATTATTCCACAAGTCATTCTTATCACATACTCTTTTTGTTCCAAATTATTGGTCCAATGCAATTATTTAATTGTTCATATCTTCAGTTCTATAATATTTTTAGAGATTTTAAAAACTTTGTAAAATATAACTAACTGAGAGCTATAAAATAATATTCATATTTCATATAAAATACGATGTAGATTGAAAGATATGAACACTTAAAAATTGCATTGGTATCCGAACATGACAATTTGAGACAGAGATAGTGCATCACTGATTTGACAATTAGTAGTCGTAAAATACTGAACTCATTTGCTCGAGTTCAAGTTCTAGTCATGTTTAGAAACGAGCTGATCTTAACACTCTAAAGCTTGGCTTGTTCGCAAAGGCTCGGTTTGTTTACAGAGACTCTTTTAGTAAATAAACATGACTCAGGCTCTTTAAGGCCTCAGCTCGTTTACAGCCGAGCCGAGTTCGAGCTCAAGTTTTTGGCTCGTTTAGTGAATGTGCCGAAGCTCGACTCGTTTGCACCCGTAATCGTTGCGGAAACTCACCCTTATTACTTGCTTTCGGATCACGGACGTTGATTTTTACTACCACACATTCTTGCGTGTCTCTAGTTTAAGTATACGAACTCCACGTAAATGTGTGATGGTAGAGGCGTTCACGACCACTGGATAATGACTCTTCCTCCACACCAGAGAAAAATAGACGGCAGAGTACTCTCTGACTAGAGAGAGAGATATATAGAGCGAGAGACAGAAAAGGAAAGGAGACAGAGACACAACAACAACATATCTCCGGCCGTGGAGTTCC
>CM029271.1:9156217-9268717 GCA_016920895.1 Vaccinium myrtillus
TGAAAAAAAGTGTGTGAAAGAAGTTTGCTTTAGATTGAATCGCCTGATTTTACCAAGTTCCGGCATAGTCTGGTTGCTGATCCAACGGTCCAACGTCCTCTTGAGACGTGGCTTCGACCGATCTCTCAAGAATATTAACATGAATGCAGTCAACTATATTTGATTATAGTGGAAGATTTGAAGGAGAAAATGGGAATATGTACCTTGACATTGAAAGAATAGAGCACAGTTTGTTCAATAGTGGTTATATTGGTGTGGAGGATAATAAGCTGCAAATCCTCCAATGCAGCAATGGTCTTAATGAGCTGCCCTGGCCTTCTTCTTGACAAGATCTTGATCATGGCATCAAACCCTAACATCTTCACTTCGACATCGGCCAAAACCGACTTGCTCTCCGCCGTCTCCTCCCGGATTCCGGCAGTGGGATCAAACTCCACAAGCTTAAGCTGATTATGATCATGATCATTTGGGAGCATTAATGGCACCACCGGAGGAGGAAAGAATGGCGGCAGGCCGGGTTGAGGTGGTTGTGGGATATTTGCAAGGGAGGAGGTGGAGGAGTCTCCTATTGGGCGAGGCGGCGGCGGATCTCCGTAGAGCCTCCGCCGCTTCTGGGATTCGAGGCACTGGAGAAGTTGCTCTAGCTCTCGTACAAACTCAATTGCTCCTCCAATTATGGATGCTTGATCTCCCTGTCAAATTTGCACAAACCATTTTTTAAATTTAGCTCAAATGCTAAAGAAATGAAGTTTTAACTCAGTATAGAATAAATGGACTGATGCCAACATTTCATCACGGAAGAAAGGACATTTTTTTGAACAGCAAAAAAGAAATTTATTTTTAGAAATAGATTACGAAAATTAAAAGAACCCAACACAACGGCATCGCAACAGAAGAAATGACTTACTATATATGTTCCGAAACAAAAAAAAATAAAAAAATATCATTGGCTTATCAAATTCAGCTCTACCAGCTTGATGGTTTTCAAGACTTCTTTTTTCAAAACCTTAGTTCAAGATTCGGATTTTTATTTTTTTTTGCAAACCAAATCTGCCAAAAATAAAATAAAATGGTACTCCATTATTTATCGTGTTATAGTTTTATTAGAAAAATTCCTTTTCTTGATCATTTTCTTCAATTTTCCAATACAAAAAATAAATTTCTAAGTAGTTAGCGAAAACATTTTCCTAAATTTTTTCCGGTTATATCTTTGAATTTTGAGTCGTATTTCACATAAGAATGATAAATCGACCAGCAAATTTCGAGCTCTCCTTGGTTTCTGCTTTCGAAAACACGAAATCGAAAACAAAGCATCCAACAAAATACAAAAACTACACCAAAAACAGGCATATAAGCAGATATAGGATCATGTACGTAACATTTGCATACCCTTTGGACGTAAGAGCCAGGCATGAGAGACCTCAAAACCCTAAGATGCTCATTCATTTGCTTCCTCCTATTCCTCTCCACAGCAATATGAGTCATCCTTTGGCTCTCCACTTCCTCAGTTGTCTTCACACTTCTTGCTCTCTTCCTTTTGTTCTTATTGCCCACTGCATCTGTTGCCAAATTCTTCTCAAAATTTCTCCCAACAATCCCAACCCCTACCGACGTCGCATTATTATTATTGTTATTCTCCGAGTTAGCCCTTCCCTCTCCATCTCCTCTCTCCTCGCCTCCTCGTTCTTCATTCAGAACCGGAAACCTCAAGAAATAAACCGGGTCTATCCCAGTTTCTTCCTCTTCTTCTCCTTGTCCTTCCTCGGGTATCTTGGTTTGACTGATTAAGCCCAACCTGGGCCCAAAATCAGCAAACTGCATCACATCCGCGAAACTCAACTTATCAGGAGAAGTTGAGCTTCGCGGATGGCTGTTAAGCGAGGTGTAGTCTACTAGTTGGTTGCTAGTATCAACGTATGTTTCTTCGCCGATCCTCGGCTTCATGAGCTGGTTGCCGTGATGGTCGATAGAGTAGTCTACTCCTTGGAAATTACCCTGCAATAGGAATTAGGGTTTGAGTGAAAAAAAAAAACCATGTTTGGGGATCCATGAAAAGATTTATCAAGAAAATATGTGAGACAAGGGAAATTATGGGATTTGAGTGATATGCACCGAGTAGTTCCCTTCTTTGTCCATTACTATGAATAGATGTAGCTTTTATCAGAAACCCTCAAAGAGAGCTGAGTTCATGCAAGTAATGTCCCAGTGAAACTTCACAGCTTGGGTCCACCTCCTGTACAAAAAACTATCACAAATTTAGGAATTTACTACTCGTAATTAAATTTAAAAAAATTACCACCACTATTTTTGAACAAAAATAAATTTCAATGACAATTATTAATTATTGACACAGTTTTCCACAAATGAAAGGTCCATTTGGTAAGTTTGTAAAAAAAAAAAAAAAAGGAAAAAAATAGTGTGTGAATTTAATTCCCTGTTATAAAATGTCAAAAGATGAGCGTTCCGTTTGGTTCATCTCATGAACTGTATTTGTTTTCCAAAGTAAAATTCAAATTTAGTTTGTGTAGAGGTGTGATTTACAGTTATATATACACGCAAAATACTTTCCTTAATGAAAAAAAATCTTATTTTCCTATAAAATTAATAATAAAACACGCGAATTCAGAAAAAAAAATTTAAACTGATTTTTGAAAAATTATTATTTTTTGAACAGTTGTTTTTTTTATTTGATTAATCAGAGCAATTGATACAAAGATTAAAGATTAAAGGGAAGAGGAGAGATACAACATCACAACGCAAGAGAAGCATTCCAACTAGGTTGACACCCAACTGACCGACAATCATATGCCACGATTTTTGAAAAATTATGGTAGAAATACTAAATGAGCATAGCCTTTTCACCTAAGAAATTTAGGGTATTGGTAGAAAACCAAATTACTTCATATATATAACCATATATGTGTGTATTAAGTAGAAACAAATCTATGATATAGTTGTGGACAAGAAAGTTTAGATGGGGATCGGAAGGCTAACCTGATTGGAAAGAGAAAGAGGAAAAAAACAAAGAGTCAAAGAAAGTGGGGCTCTGATGCTTGAAGAGCAGAAGCATGCATGTATATCAGGCACAAGACGATAATATGGTCTGAAAATACAAGATGGCATGACCTTATTATATATATGTGAATCTGTATGTATAGAGATAATGGGCCATGGTTGCCCTGTTAGACTTGGCTTTGACTGAGAGAGAGAGAGAGAGAGAGAGAGAGAGAGAGAGAGAGGAGCTGGTGGATTAATTTCCACCTCACAAGATTAACTCATCACCTTCACTTTCACCTCTCTCTTTTTTATTAATGTGAATCACAGGCCACGACCCCAACGCTCTTCCACTCCAACTTTGCTAGCTTTATACCCACATCCTTCACTTTTCATGACACTCATTAATTAATAAACGCTCAATATTTGGAGGTTTGAACTTTCAAAATTTCAGATAAATACATTTGATCTCTTGAATCTTGGTCCAAATAATTCGCAGCCACTTCTCTAGATTTTTTTTTTCTTTTCCGATTTTTGTATTGTTTGTCTTGGAAGGTATTTGTATATATATATACTTCTATATGTCCAGGGACGGGAGGGGAAGGTGGCACGTGTCACCCTTTGTCCAAGAAAGACAATACCAATTATATGCGGGATCCATATCTCAGGGACGGAGTCAGGATTATAGTGTAGGGGGGATGGGCTATATTAGGGCTGTAAAAAAAAACCCGTGAACCGTGAATCCGAACCGGACCGAATCGAACCGTAGGTTTTGGATTGGGTCCATGGATTAATGGTCCGGACACGGATTGAAAAATTAGAAAACCGTGCTTCGCGGTTCGGTCCATGGATTTTCATAAAAGAACCGTGGATAAACCGAACCGGACCGTGAGAATTTAATCAATAAAAAAAATATTTATATATATAATATTGGGATAAAAATTATAATTAAAAATATTAGTCTTAATTTTATACCATAAATAGGTGAATGTGGTATAACTGAAAAGTAAATGTGCAAACTGTAATTAACAATTGTAATTTTGCTTGCACATATATTAGCTACTCCCGGACTCGAGATTGGTTGTGGTGAAGACTTTTGTTTACTCGCTTTATATTATGTTGTTTCTGTATCTTTTTCCTATTGCTAGTGGTACTCTCTTGAATGTGAATCTCTTTGAATCATTTTGAAGCAATGTTGTTGGTGACTTGGTGTTGTTTATTACTCCTAAAACTTAAAAGCTACTGATGAATTTGTTCCAAAAGTTACATTGAGAATGTGAATGTGGAATATGTTTTTTATTTTATTTTGTGGAATGTTATAATCCGTGGATAAACCGTGATTTTTTTTATTGTTTCGGAACCGGACCGTAGACTTTTGGTTTGGACACGGATTGCCTTACATTAGACCGTAGACTTTTGGTTCGGTCCTCGGATTCATACCAATCCGCACCAAACCGGACCGTTGACACCCCTAGGCTATATATGTGAAGGATGGGTGGGGCTATATAATTTGATGATATATACTCTCTCCGTCCCAAATTGTTGGTCCTACTTTGGAAATCCAACTTTTTATGAAAAATACCAAAAAAGGAAAGAAGTACACATTTTTCTTTGTTAACTTTTTAAAATGACCATATGTTTTGGGACAGTAAAAAAAGGAAAGAAGGATCAACAATTTGGAACGGAGGGAGTATATTTTTTCAATGTAATAGTAGGGCCTACTGGCCACCCCTTGGCTCCATCCTTGATCCATCTCGAGGTCTCACAAACAATTCAATTCACTTTTCTCAAAATAGGTTTCTAAGTATGCCTGTAAAAAATCAGCTAAATTGGATATCGGTAAAAACCTGATTTATTAATTCGATTTTTTTGTCCCTAAATTCACAGAGATCCGATTGAGCTGATTTTTTTCTATACAGACCCTAAAAAAATATTTTAGACATATTGCGCTGCTTGGGTCATTTATGTAAGACCCTTAGATGGATTCCATATTGAGCCAATATTCTATCAGTAAAAGAAAGGATAGGTACAAGATGAGTTTAGAGAGAGTTTTGAATTACATCTCATCTCACAATTCACATGGGTTTAGACAGAGAGCTTTTTTTTTTTTTGAACGGCAAAATTATTTATTAATTACATATCAAAGATACAAGATTAAAAGGAACAAGAGAAAAACATCAAATTAAGTGCTTTGAGTATTGTTTGTTCTTTAAATCCTTCCCTCGTGAGTGTAGTTTACTCTTCAAATTTTTCCATTATAGGTATTTATTGCTTATTTACGGAGAGTGTCCTAATCTGGTCTGATTTTACACGATTTTTGAGATCGAGAGAACATCGTTATTGTCTGTATGTTGATAAATAATTAACCTTTGAATATTTCAATTATTTTTGGATATTGTAATTCGCTAATAAAGAATTACTCTAAGGTCCATTATAGCTTTTTGTAACATATCTAGTCCACCTCTTAGTTCCATAACTCCTCTAATCCACCTTTTTGCAATTTCTAAGGTGTAAGGTCCACTCTCCATTTTTAATAGACAAATGTACCCTCACATTAAATTTAATACATAATATTCTTTCATAGGGTACCCTAGGATTTAGGTTTAGGCACTTTCATAGGGTACCCTAGGGTTTAGGTTTAGGGGACACTTTCCTATTATAGGATTTTTAGTGGTTTAGGCACTTTCATAGGGTACCCTAGGATTTTAGGCACTTCCTCTTCAACTAGGAATTTAGGCACTTCTTCTTAGGGTACCCTAGGATTTAGGGTAGGGTACCCTAGGGTTTTAGGGTACTCTAGCATATAGGGTAGGGCACCCTGGGGTTTTAGGGTACCCTTGGTTTTTAGGGTAGGGTACCCTAGGATTTTAGGGTACCCTAGAATCTTAGGGTATCCTAAGAAGCGAGGGGTATTCTTGTAATTGGTACATGTGAGTGGACTAGATGTGTTAGGATAATATTAGATGGACCAGACGTGTTAGGAAATAGCTATAGTGGACCTTATAGCAATTCTCCCTTTTTTTTTTTTATGGGTATTACATACATATGCTTTGTGGGTGACATCTCCAATTTCAAATTCTGACTCCGTCACTATATATGTCACTTGTCCATGGCGATCTTTCGGGTGAAGCTCAAAGAGTAACGAAGCTACGATTTGGATTTGGAGGGAACTCACAAGGGATAATATTCAGCAACATATCCCTCCGTCCCATTTTGTTTGCTCATGTTTTCATTTTAAGCCGAACCAAAATGTTTGCTTCATTTCTAAAATTAGCATCCAAAACAGGGCAAAGTTCCAATTTTAACCCTTCAGTTGTTAAAGTAGAACACATCTAATGAGTCCCCTTCCTATCCAAACTCCTTTAACTTAGTTAAGTTACGGACCTCCACTTTTTGGACCAAATTTCGACGATCCGAACCGTTAGATGTGTTTAAAAGGTGTTTTCAAGGTCCAGCGTCAAAGATTTGGCAAAAAAAAAAATACCCGGAAGGGCTTGATCGGAGCAGTTTTTCAAAAAAACGCTAATATAGCGTTTATTAGCGTTTTTGTGAAAAACTGCTCCAATCAAGCCCTTCCGGGTATTATTTTTTGCCAAATCTTCGCGTTGGACCTTGAAAACACCTTTTAAACACATCTAACGGTTCGGATCGTCGAAATTTGGTCCGAAAAGTGGAGGTCCGTAACTTAAGAGGGTCCGGGAGTTTGGACCGGAAGTTTATTCCACATCTAATTATATAGTAACTTTACTATTCCAAAAGGGTGATTGTGGAAATATGAACCATATTTTTTAATTAAAAAGAAGCAAATAATATGGAGGGAGTATTATTTTTTTCAATTCTTGATAATCATAAAAGAGCATTTCAATGTCGAATATCCATTTCTTACTAAAAACAACACAACCTAAAAATTCCACCGTCCATTTGTAGCTGTGAGGGTTTGGAGAAAAACCAACTTGTAAAGACGCCATCTCCGGCGACATCGAAGGCCAAAGGATCAATAATCTCACCAATCTTCTTCCCCAACTTATGTTTCAGATCTTCTCATATTTTGTGCTAAAAAAAAAAAAAGTGGATATTTTTATTTTTTTTCACTACTTTCCAAAAAGTTAGGAAATTTTTGGAGTATTTTTGTGGTGCATTATTTTGGCCCTACTTGATGTAGTTAATTTTCCAAACTTTGGCTGGTAGCTTAGAATGCTACTACCTCTGTCCCATTTTAAATGTCCACCTTTTTATTTTGGGATGTCCCAAAATAAGTGTCCATTTTTTATAAATAACCATAAAAAATATACCAAACTTTCAATTTTACCCCTAAAAAGTACTCATTGATTTGACAGTTTTTGATATTCATATCATTCTTAAATTGACAATATCTTTCAATATATAATATTTTTCATGATTTTGAAAACTTTGTATAATAGAATTAATTGAAATATATCAAACAAGATCCATATTACATATTTTTCGAGATCCATATTGAAAGATATAAACAATTTAAATAGATTTATTTGACTTCAACTCGATTTTGCGTAGAAGACATTTAAATTGGGACGGAGGGAGTAACTTTTTGTGATTTGCAAAGTTTCGGTCACCACCCGCGGAATTGGGGGCTCTGTTGTTCTTAAGAGACGGCAGTCGGCAAGTTTCAATGGTCTGGATTGAAAATAAAATTCTCCAGGGAGAGTTATTTTCAATCCAGACCATTAATTATCGAAACGGAAGGTTTAAATGTGATTGGCAGAACCTGCTGTGCCTAAGAGATTGGGTAGTACTCACCTTTAGGTTTCAGTCACCTCTCGGGGACTCGGTACGGCTTTGGACGCTCTATATATAATCACGCACTTGTGCAGGTCGCCGCGCCTGGTCTCCCCCTCCATTCCCTTTTCCTTCAGCCAAAAAGAAATCCCAAATACGCTTTTGGGCCTCTGATCCTAACTTCCATTTTTGTTTACTCATTTCGATCTGAGAGGGCCGATATTTATGCAATTGGGTTAAAAATCATGTATTGAGTTGGCCTGGTACATAACCGGATCTGGGCTTGGGCTTGGTTGAAAATTTGACATGCATCTCTTACTCTTCTTTTGGGAAAAATTCAAGAAACCTCTTGTACTTTGATATCAATGTCTCATTGCCCCCCAAACTTTTAAAATTATCAATTACACTCCTGAACTATTATTCCGTTATCAATTACACTCCTACCGTCTCAATTTGTTACTTTGCTAACGAAAGACGCTGAGGTGGGCACTAACGGAGGGATACTTTGATAGCAATGTCTCATCGCCCCCCAAACTTTCAAAAATTATCAAATAAACTCTTGAACTATTGTTCCGTTATCAATTACACTCCTACCGTCTCAATCTGTTACTTTGCTAACGGAAGATGCTAAGGTGGACACTATTCGCCGTTAATTCCGTTACACTATTCGCCGTTAACTCCGTTACACTGATGTTAACTTGTGACATGGCTCGAATTGAAGGGAAATATGGATGAGTCATGACACTTTTGGAGGTAAAATCTCAAATCCTTAAATTGCTTCCCTCTTTTCCTATGGAACCTTAGTAAAACAGATCGAGCACCACTTCTCCATTTTCTCCATCTCATCCCTCCATCAAACTAGGTATGATCGACGACGTCATTAGAGCCGACGTTGAGCCCGAAGACCATGCTCTGGACCCACCGGATAGATCGGACGGGAAGGGATGAAGCTAGGAATTTCACTACACAGGGGCGAACATGTATTCGAGACAGGGGCGAACATGTATTCGGAAGCATTAATTAAGATAACTAATAAGGATTAATTTAATAAAAAGAGTTTCCATCAGAGTGCACGTTGGAAAACGTGAAGTGCAACCCATTACAAAATACTTAGTACGGTTTGAGAAATTAATATTACAGATCCAACATTAAAATAAAAGGGGGTGGGTTCTACAGATTAAGGTTTAACTCTGGATTCCACGGCTCCTCCTGAGCTTGTTCTGCCGGAAAAACTCTCGACTTCGAAATAATCGTCTCCTACGGCACCAACGGTACCTGCTTGATCACAATCTGACATAATACGTCCGAGTCGCAAAGCAACATCATGGTATTATGCCAGGGTCACATGAAGTGTAACACCGTGAGCGATAAATCACTCAATAGCTACTCTAACCCTCCCAACCCTTGCTTAACATGCACGTACAACATATATGATTGAAAAGCAATAATTAAAGGAATAAACAGGAAATAAATCGTAAAGCACATAGCTGATTTCATTACTAGCCATTAACTTACATATTCATCTAAGTTCTCAACCTAGAGAACTTTCCTCCCGGTTAACCACTAAGGACTATGACCAAACTGTGATTTACTCCCCCCTTGCTTGCCCTTCACTCGGGGGCCCCGACGGAAGGTATAAGTTACGTACTTAATCCAGCCGTCAGCCGCCTCGCAAGGATGAATTTCCCAGGGACGAAACTCACCCATCAGGCTACGTATGGCAACCCTGTGTCCCGTAGGTATATAGCCGAAACGGTCTATAATACTTCCACCCTTATAACGCCTCGAATTCAAATGAAGCAAATCACAGTGTCACATCCTAGGGTTTCGAAATCAAGGCAGGCTGCCAAACAATCCTCCGAAACAAATCACTTGGCGAAACTGCCATTCAACAACAATCTCGGGGTAACTCCCCATCAATCAATTCCAATTCACTTTTCCATTAACCTCATCGTCTATGTGATATCCGCGTACGATCACCCAACCCGGGAACCTAGTTGTCCATTCTAACATTCAACACGTTTATGGAAAGTGCACTTAACAGTAGAAGCAAAGCGATAACGATATCTCAAGGGTCACAACCGAATATCTCAATTCACAAGTTCACGAAATTCAAGTAATCGAAAACCAGGGGTATAAACGTAATAAATTCAAACTACAGGGACCAAAACGTAATTTACCAAACTATTGTGGTCCAAACGTAACTTAAATAAAGTAAGGGTCACCAACGTCATTTTAAATAAGTACAAGGGAGTCCAACATAATTTCACGACTCTAGGGTCCTTAGCGTAATTTACAAACTTTGGGGGCCTTTTTGTAAATAAACATAATACAAGGGCAATAATGAAATTTTGCCACCGACAAGGGTAAATACGTAAAGATACTTTATTTTGGTTAATAAAGTCCTAACTTGTCACAAAACGCAATTCCTTGATTTTCTTACTAAGTACAAAACTACACATTATGTAATTTACACACACAAGGGCAAAATGGTCATTTTACACCCGAAGGGCATTTTGGTCATTTCGTTAAACTCCTAAATTTCCAGTAGTGACATTTAGTTGATAAAAAGTAGGAACATAAATATCTTTGTAGATTAAGTCACATACTTTATAAAACTACACTTTTAACCCTTAAGTTTAAAACTAAGAACAAGAACAAGGTTAAACATAACATGAACACATTAAATCTCACATAAACACTTTGAATAAGTCCTAATCATGCTTGAGAAGTTAAACACATGAACCAAAATGAATCTAGGGCTTAATATGCATGAAAAACATGGTTTAGGGTCAAAACCGTCGAAACTAGGAACACAAGGGGCTAAACTGTAATTACAGAATTTAAGTCAAAACTGGAGGGAACATTCTGTACCCGTAGTCCGGACGGGGATAAGGGTGGTCCGGACTATCGTCACTGAAAAACAAAGCAACATGTGTTTTGTTCGGGTTTCGTGAAACCCTTGACTTGGGGCTTTAACCCATCAACTATAAACTACTCCTAGACTATTCTAACTCATTCAAAAGCTTGGAATAGGTTGGGTACGAGTTTCTACCTTTGGTCCGGACGAAAAACTCGACGGTAAGGTCCGGTGGTATTTCGAGTGGCAATGAAGAACTCCATTGCGAACAGAATCTTTGGGCTGCGTTATCGGGTTCAAACCTCGTCCGTTTCCAGCGATTCTTGTGTCTAAAGCGAAGCTCTCGAAGTGCTCTACAACGTTGATGAAGAAGTCTAAGCCTAAAACGCACTCCAACAATGTGAAAAAATGAAGATTTGTAAAGGTTCAGTGAGCTGCTCGGTTTGACTAGACCAGAAACTTCGGGCCGCAATAACGTGGTCATTTCTCAACCGTTTTGAGTGATTCTTGAACCTAAAACGAAGGGCTTGAAGTGATCTACAATCGTTGTGAAGGAATCTAAACCCGAAATCCACTTTACCGAGGAGAAAAATGGAGATTTACGGAAGAGCAGAGAGCTGTCTGGAAAATGTGCCCGAGATTTTTACTGAACTTTGGAAGGCTATAACTCACTCAAAACTCAACCGATTTGGATGATTCTTATACCGAAATCGAAGTGCTCGACGCCCTCTACAACTTTTGTTTAGAAACGTAAGCCTAAAAACCACTCCAAGTTGAAGAAAAATGGAGTTTTATGAAGCGTACATGGGCTACCCGAAAATGAAATGGGGAATGGCTTCTCTCTCTCTGAAAAATGGAAATTGGAATGGGATTTATTGGTTAGGCCAAAATCTAGTGGTTAATGGAGTGTGTGAGTATGGCTTATTATTCAAGGGTTAAGGGAAAGTAATTTGGGGTGTGTAAAGATCTAATTGGAGGAGATAAAGGGATGGCCAAAAATGGCAAAACAAGAGTGATGGATAGATGTGATGGAAATTTGAATTTGATGTGTATGGGTTTTGGGTTTAGTTGGGACAAAATATAGTTTTGAATTTTTGGCTAGAGTAACTGGATAGTGTAATGGGATTAGGATAATCTAGTCTAGATTAGGACCACTAAATCACAAAAATAAATTTAACCATTACAAAAATTTTATTAATAAGACTATTTCAAAAAAAGAAAAATAGGGCTAAAAATCCGGGTCGTTACAGAACCTATATAATTCATAGGAAATTTTGTTTTTTCAAAATAATACTAGACCTTTTTTTTCCTTTGTGACAACCCCTACTAGCCCTTCCTCAGCTCCATCCTTGCAGACGGGTTGTAGTTAAGGAAGAATGAACAAAATAATACAGTAATGTTCTTTTCTTTATAATTGATTTTCTAAAATAAATGACAATTAACAGATGGTGACGTTGCCTTTAAAATTGTTTTGGGAAATGCATTGTTACTTGGAAAGTGATACCAATGTTCCACACATCAGAAAAGACTCTTTCGAAAAATTACCCTTTAACATTTTATCCTTCTGTTAGTGTCCACCTCAGCGTCTCCCGTTACCAAAGTAACAGATTGAGACGGTAGGAGTGTAATTGATAACAGAACAAAGTTTAGGAGTTCAATTGATTATTTTTGAAAGTTTGGAGGGCGATGAGACATTGCTGTCAAAGTATCCCTCCATTAGTGTCCACCTCAACGTCTTTCGTTAGCAAAGTAACAGATTGAGACGGTAGGAGTGTAATTGATAACAGAATAATAGTTCAGGAGTGCAATTGATAATTTTGAAAGTTTGAGGGGCGATGAGACATTGACATCAAAGTAAAAGGGTGTTTTTGAAATTTTCCCTACTATTTTTGGAATATAAATGTGTTCCAAAATCATGTCAAACGATAATCGATCAACTTGATTTTTGACATGTTTGATGCTCTCAATGAGTTAAAAAATATGAACCTCCCAATCATTGAACAAGAGCTGGACTCACTGATGCTCGTAATCTAGTTACTTGCCAATAATGAAATAATCAAGGTTCAAACAAATGCATCGAATTGTTACTACTTAGTGGGGATCAAAATTCTTTGATTGGATTGGAATGTGAGACGAAATAAAGCTTACCATGACTCCATTTTAAATGGTTCCAACGAATTAATTGAAACTATAAATATACAATATGTATATTGTCAACCAATTCATCTAAGTGAAACGAATAGTGAAGTATCATTTTGTAAATTTGTTTATTTTTTTATTTTGTGTACAAGCAAGAAATCTCAAGTAATCTAATCTAACAACACCATAGAAGGCATGCCCTTAATGGGGCTTGAGCCTTGACCACCACTAAGGGAGACATTGGGCCATGACGTTGAGCTAAGAGCTCGTTGACCTTTTTGGAAGCATTTTCATTGATCTCAAGAGAAATGGATAGTCAGGCTATCGTATTATGAAAATTTGATTTGTTGAAACGACTATCATTGCTTGATTACTAGGTTTTTTTGCAACTAATTTAAGACCTACAAAAATGGTTAACTCGAACAATTAAAATAAATAATTAAAATAATCCCGGGGATCCATACACTTTGTACTGATTTTTAAAGAAATGTGTGTTGGAGGAGGGTGTTGGTCCCTATGGTGACCTCCTCCAATTGGACCTCTTGGCTGACTCTTTTCCATCGTGAGTTGGCTCATCTCACCTTCTTGGTAACTCTGCAGAAGTAGCACCCGACGTTAGTGCCAAACCCGGTCGAAATGTGGCCGGGTAAGGCACCCCGACAGTCTAGTAAGAGACTTCGAGAGAAGTACAGAAGAGTAGAGAGTTGTGTATTGTATTCTGTTAGGTACCTCCTAGGGTTCCCTTCTCTTCACTTATATAGGCACTCCTAACTTGAGCTCCAAGCTCAGATGTGGATCATACGCAAGGCTCTGCTAACATCACACTACGTCATGGGCTGAGTTCATTATGATTGCATGTGCATGCTACGAATCTCTGAACGATGGGTGTCATAACCACTCGGCCATTGTCACGATGACGTAAGAAGAATGCGGTTGTCACCCACTCGATTTTTAACATATTAAAATCATACTTTTCTCAACATAATAATCTCAATCTTCATCCATAAAGATACAAATCCAACTCACATTGTCTAGTTGGGTACCCATACCCCATATTAAATATATAGTTCAAAGTATTTAGAGTTATTACAATAAACCAATGTCAAAAGATGAGACAAAAGAATAGAGTTACAACTTTATCTACCAAAAATAGAGTTCGTGAGATAAAATGATAACTCTTCCAATGTATGCCTTTCAATCCCAATCATGCACTCCAAGGAAGCAACTCATGCTCCATGCGGGGAACGTGAATTATTAGGGTGAGCTACACTAGCCTAGTAGAGATTTATCTACAAACTCTAAATGAATATGCATGAGATGAGCATGAACAGATGATGTTATCTATACAACAAAGCTTGTGACGTTGAGGTAATCTATCAAGAGTCATCGAGTCATAACCGTCATTTGTTTCATGAAAATCCTCCCAAATAACCACAAGTGTCCATTCGCATTAGCTAAACCTTTTCACTTTTCCAGTTATAACCGTTTTAGCTCAATCTTTGAAAAATTGAAAATTTTGGGTCCCGTAGCCCCTACTGAGTATTTTGGACCTTGTAACCTCTGCCGAGAATTCGAAACGTCTCATTAGGACCTCATAGCCCCCTGCCAAGATTCATGGGCCTCGTAACCCCTGCCGAGGATCACGGGCCTCGTAACCCATGCCTCGGGACTCACCAAACAGTGGCCCGATTAAATCACAAATCCATTTCAAATCCGACGTTTTCCATTATAAAGCATTTCATGCCCCTCCTTCATGTGTCTTTATCCAACATAATCCATTTTTGTTCAAAATCAAATGCGTTGACAATTATACGACGTTAACATGTGCCATGTATACGATGGTGGATGCTTTTATCTTGGAAATCAAAGAGGCCACTAATCTTGCAAGGATAGGCTAGAAACAAGCATTTCAACAAGTAATGAGGTGTAGAGAATGAATACATCAAGTACACGACCGAACAAAACACCGGAATCAAAATAAATTTTTGGGCATCGAAAGCAGTGTGTATCGGTACACACTCACCAGGAACTGAACAGAAAAATGTGTATCGATACACATCAAAAAGTGTATTGATACAGAGGCCATTCCGACTGATTTTGACAGATTTTCACACAGGGTGGGGTTTTTCAACCCAACCATTTAGAACACAAAATTTATGAAGAAAATGTGTCAAAACATGTCATAAACACTTAGATGAAGTAGAGATGAACCCCTACCTCAAAGATTAGCTCCAAACCTATGTAGATTCAAACCCAAATGGAACCCTAACTTCAAGATCCAAGCCCCAACTGATTTTCAAGCTTCCAAGCGGATTCAAATGTACCTCGGACTTCAAAAGATGTGGGAAAGTACGCAGGAGGATGGATCTATGACTTAATCAAGTGAGGGAGGTGAGTTTGGGTGAGAAAAATTTAGAGAAAGAGGGAGAGGAGGGTGGCCAGCTATGGAGGAGAGGGAGGGGAAATGCAATTCTCTCTCTCTCTCTCTCTTTCTCTCTCTTTACCCATTTTTAAAAATTTACACTACACACCCTTGTATTGACTTGTGTTCTATCAGTTGGCCCATATTCAAACCACAATTCACATTAACCCACTCTCCAATTTGAAAAGTAATATCATATATTTCCTCAACTTTAAATCAAAAAAATTTCATGAATTTCTGGGTTCTTACAGCGGTTGCACGCACATGGTTTGTCATGAGCTAGTCACGCACGGTAACCGCCTTTAGGCCTTGTTCTCCAATAGATTTTAGGTGATAAAATGAAGTTGTCTTCCCAACTAATAAAATGTAGTAGTTTTCCTATAGATTTTAGGAGGATTTTATGAAAATCTCATAAAATGACTTTTACATTTAATGTGTTGAGATTGAAGTGTCATAAAATGTGAGATTTTATGTACCTAAAATCTATTGGAGAACAAGGCCTTAATGACATCATCCATGACATGTAGGTTGAATTTCCTTTCGTATTCCTTGCGAGTTATTTCGTGTTTACCCGGTTTGGATGACTCGTCTGGATCAATCTTGTCCCGGCCGAGACACCGGTTCATCTTCTTTACAATTCGATTTACATGATCTCGGAATGGTCATTTTGGGACCGGTTAACAGTCCGGCCCATTGGCTCAAGGAAAGAGCCCAATTTTCTAGACGATTGGGCTTTCTAATCGGACCGCCATTGACTAGGGATGACAATTTAACCTGCCTCGCCTCGAACCCGCTCTACCCTGCCTCGGTAGGGTAGGATTTTTTTAGGTAACAGGTAGGGGCATGGGGTGATTTTGAAAAACACGTCAGGGTTAGGGCAGGGGCAGGGGTATGGTCATCCTGCCCCAATACTTGCCCCGACATACATATATGTATGTATGGAATTATATTTTCTCCCTTATATGCATCCAATTTTATTTGTATTCTTATAATTTTATTTTTACAAGTAAAATACAACATTAGGTATTAGATTTGATTAAGTTGTAATAGTTATTTTGTGAACTTTTATCATCTGTGCTTACTAATTTTACTAATATTAGTGTCCAAAATATACTTTCTTAATATGTGAAAAAAAATAGGGGCGAGGTGGGTAAACCCGATACCTGATAGGGTCGGGGGTACCCATAAATTACCCGGTTGGATTAGGGGTCGTTTGGAAATTTTAGAGTCGGGGCCGGGTTCATCAAAATCCGCCCCAGCCCGCCTCGTTTCCATCCTTACTCTTGACCCTTATCTCATTTATATTTCAGCCCACCACAGTGTCCGAAGACCACCCAATAATATTTGTGAAAGGCCCACTACAGTCTCCAAAGACCACCCATTAATTTTTGTGAAAGAGACTAGGGAAAGCACAAAAGAGACAGAGTGGCTGGGTTTTAGGACTTTTTTGCATTAGAAATCTATTGGCCAGTCCTATTATTTGGAATTTTGGCCCACCGGGTCCTGGGCTAAAATTTATTGTTGGAGAGGTCCTAGGGCACAAATATGGTTGGAGATTTTATTTTTTTGCCCATCTTCGTCTTCGTTACTCTTTGTTTTTACTAACCGTTTAGGCACTTTCATAGGGTACCCTAGGATTTTAAGCACTTTCATAGGGTACCCTACAGTTTAGGGTACCCTAAATTTAGAATGTACATTTTAGAATTTAGACCGTACATTTTAGAATTTAGACCGTATATTTATAATTTAGACCGTACATTTTAGAATTTAGACTGTATATTTAGAATTTAGACCGTACATTTAGAATTTAGGCATTTTCATAGGGTACCCTAGGGTTTAGGTTTAGGGTGCACTTTCCTATTATAGGGTTTTTAGTGGTTTAGGTACTTTCATAGGGTACCCTAGGATTTTAGGCACTTTCATAGGATTCCCTGGGATTTAGGTTTAAAGACTTTCATGAGGGACACCCTGAGCAGGTTTAGTTTTAGGTGGGGTGGAGTGAGAGAGAGAGAGAGAGAGAGAGAGAGAGAGAGAGAGAGAAGAGAGGGAGAGAGAGATGGGACAGACAGGACATGGAAAGGTGAAATGATGGGCTGGAGGGTATTTTTGGACGAAAAGAGCGCGCAGGAGAAGATTGGCTCTCTCTTTCCCAATTAAAAAACAGAAAAAAGTGAAAAGTGGTCCAGCCTTGCCTCTCTCTTTCCCACATCAGTAAAAGGAGAAGATTGGCATAGGGCTATCTTGGAAAGTGAGGCCGGATATAATAAAACCTGGGGGGAGGGTGCCTATATTTTATCCCTCCTCAAAGGGATATACAAATCCCAAGATATTATATCCGGGTAACAAAAAACAAAACAAACAGCGGATATAAAACACCCGAATTTCTATATCCGGCCTCTCTCTATATCCCCCTTCTATCTCCCTCAAACAAACAGGGCGAGAAGGACCGGCCCAGAAATTTGCCTTTTTGCATTCATCATTTCAGCTACAAATGTCCAAAACTAAGTTGGTTTTTTGAATAAACTGACTTTTCACGGTTTTTTATGTGATGTATTATGAGAGAATGACCTGTCTCGATTTTTAGAAAAAATAGTTTTTTGTTAGCGGAACACCCCAACTCAACCCTAACCCCGACAATAGTAGGGTCCCGTAATCTTTTATTGAGATTGGTCAATATCTAAATTTCACAAAAGAACAACCTTTGCCAATTCATCAATCAATTGTACATCTAAGGTGGATTTCCGGTACCAAAAGGACTACATATGTAATGACAAGTCCAAAAGTTCTTTGGCGTGTATGATAAAAAATACAAACACGTGCAATTGATGCTTCCACTCTGTTTCAATTAGCATAGTTAAAAGACTCAAAGGACGAATTTTTTTTAAAATTTTTTTATAACAACTTAAAATAAGCAAAAAAAAACTTTAAATTGTATTTTAAAATAATTTAGTTTTTTTGGGTCAAATATGCTAGAAAGCCAAATAAGTGATTATTCGTGATTATTAACAAACACCCTTTATTAGTTCTTTTAAGCAAATAAGTTAGATTATAAGTGCTAGCAAACAGAGCTCTAAAGAAAATCAGAATGTACATGATCTTACATATTCATGACTAGGAGATGAATTTAAATTACAAGAACCCACGGTGAATATTCATAATTTGAAAAGAGCAATGCTAGGTACCCAAAAAAATTACTCCGAAACTGAAATCAATAGTTCAGATTCACTTAGATGTTTATCTGAACCATTGATTTCACTTTCGGGTAATTTTCGGAGTACCTTTTCGGGGTACTTAGCATTTTTGTTTTGAAAAGGATGGTAGAATCAACTTGGGGTGGTTTTCCATTTTTAATAAAAGTGCTAAAACTAGAATTTCAAAACAAGTCATCTCTTCGCATTCATCAACGACTTTTAACATTTTTAGCCAAAAATAGAAAACCACCCTAACCAGTTAATCTCCCATCCATTTTATTTCCCATTCAGCTGCGATTTGGGTTCATTACAATATCAACAGAAGAATTATATTTCTGCTAATTTGGATGGAATGATGGGTGATTTTATAGCTTACAAAGAATGCTTGCCCAGTAGCACAAGCGCAAAATTGAGACACTCGAGAGGGATCATCCATTGCTCAGACACCGGCAATGGCCGATGAGGGTTCTTTCAGTTCTCTGCTTTGTTCTCTTCCTTCTTCCTTCTCTCTCAGTCGCCTACTGATCCGGCTCTCTCTGTCATATCCTCTCTCTCCCCCCCCCCCGTTGGTTTTTCCCCTTAAGGCCCCGATTGGATGGGGCATTATTTTCAGGGGGATAAGTTTTAGAGGGGGGATAAGATAAGAGGGGGTATTAGTTTTGGAGGGTTGGCCCACATTGATGTGATGTTTATGGAAGGGGGATAAAAAAATAGATGATTTGGATGAGGGATTAAACAGGGGGATAACTTTTGACTTGGTTTGGATGTTTTATAAATAAGAGGGGGTGGATGAGGTAAAAACTGTCAAATTACTCTTCTGCCCTTTTCTTTTTTTCTTAAAAAAATTGATTTTTTTTACAATTAAGTACAATAAATAGGTTAATTGATTTTTGTGTGTGGGGGTTGGGGGAGGGGGATAAGGAGGGGTGAAATGGACAAAATCCTTCCCCTCTAGAGCCGGATAATTTTTGGGGAGGTCCAGGGGTGCCCAAAAATTATCCGGGAGAAGACCCTTGTAGGGGTATTACGGAAGAAGGGGTGAAATTTTATCCGGCTGTTTTGTGGAGTTGCCAAACGGTGGCTTAGCTGTGGGACCCATGGTTTTGAGGGGGTGAAAAATTATCCGGGGGCCATATCCTCCATCCAAGCGAGGCCTAAATGAGAGAGTCCCACACGAGGGTCCCCCAAACTTGACTGAGCCACCGACAGCAATTTGGCGCAGATTTTTTTCTCACGCCTAATTTGAGAAGATCTTATGCGTGATTTATGAATTAAATGACTTTGTCCTTTTCTGTCCTATTGTTGCCTATATATGCACGTGTATAATGTATATTGAGGTAGAGCTATGAGTGTATATTGAGGTAGAGCTATGAGTGTGGTGAGGACAGTGAGAGAGAATCAGAGTGAGAGGTGTTTTTCATAGTTTCTGTATTTGATTCGATTAACACAAAACCGGAGTTTTTCCTCTGAATTAATAGTGTTTGTGTGTGTGTGATACTCGTGAGCACTACGCCTCCATGGTTGTGAATTCCATAAAAAAATAATCTCATTTATACTATAAAAAGTGTATTGTAGGGGTGAGACTTACACTATTTTAACCAAATAATTATTAACAATATGACATAAGGCATGGGCAACCTCGAGACCATCCGTCAAAACCTGCAATTTCCTCAATCCAACAGCTTTAGCCCATCTCAAAGCCTGCAAAACTTCCAAAGCTTCCACACCGGCCGAAATTTAGCAAATCCTCTTACCCTGTATTTACAGAGGGTTCCCAAAATATCTCCTCCCTTAGCATGATTTTGGGATTTTAGAAAGTGAAAAGTTCTAAACAAATATTCGTATCTGTATAATTACTTGTATTCATAAATAAGGCAATGTAGTAATTCAACTCTCTGGTAAAAATTGGCACTGTCCCTTTGGCCTAACTTTTTTGGGATTATTAAAGCTAAGGTATTTTTTTGTTGTTTTTTCTTAACTCTTAGTAAATTTGGGTGTAATTTCTACATCACATCACATCATTCCGCTCGACGAAAGTAATCAGAAAAAGTATAAAAAACTATTTACTAAAAGCGGGAAAAAAACTCCATATAAGACAACAAAAAGACCAAAAAAAAGTCGTAATGCATCTCACATATATTATACTGTAAATGTGTTTCTACTTTCTAGTCAAAGGCATTATTTTATTTTACATGTGTACCCAAAAGATGTGCTTAGTCCTAACTTGTACTATAATAAAAAGCATGAAACCCATGTTAACGAAATTTTTTAGGGTACTGAGTGGGTACCACGTGGTCAAGCTCACGTGGTACCCGAACATTGCATCCGAGCTGTCCAAAAGTGTATTAGACGGCCGAGATTGAAACCCTCTCTCTCCTCCTCTCTCTCCTCTCTCTCTCTCTTAAATTCGAGCCGTCCAAAACCGAAATGGACGGCCCAAATTGCGCGAGCGGGTACCACGTGGTACCCACTCGGCACTGAAAAATTTCTCCATGTTGACACATGTATCACATGTCTTTGACGTACTAAGATTCCTTCACCTATAAAAGTAGCCATTGTGCGTTGCTGTGAGCAAGTTAAGTCCAAGTGTTCTCTTGTATTAAACCAACAAGTCTACAATCACACCCAAAACACAAATTCCAACACGCAAGTACTAAAATTTGTGGGGCCACACACACTTAAATGTATAGTGTGTGTGAGCTCCACACATTTATATGTGTTTTGAGTGCGTATTTTGGGTGTGGTTTTATACTTATAATAAACTCTCCTTATTTGTTCTAGTTGTCCTATCAATCATTCCTTAGTTATGGTTGTTTATAGACCGGGGAATTGTAGGGGTCCGGATATACTGAGCACTAGCAATGATTTACTGTTGCGTGAGATAGACGAATGAGACACCTCTAGGAAGTCGCCAAGAGCCTATCTAAGAGGGACTCTTCGGCTCAATGGTGCATTGTGATCAAGGACACTCGTCAAGAATAGAAGAGCAATTTACCAGTCGGTACAGAAAAAAGGTGCCATGTACATCCAACTCAGCCCCCTCTTAAAATGCACGCATAGCTCCAATAAGTCCAGTCCACTCCACGTGGAACACGGAACAAGAGCCCATGTGCCGTCAGTTCCCACCCTCTCTCTCTCTCCTCTTTTTTTTTTTTTTTACTTTTAATTTTAAAACCTCAAATCTATGAAAGTGTCTAAATCCTATGGTACCCTATGAAAGTGCCTAAAATCCTAGGGTACCCTATGAAAGTGCCTAAACCACTAAAACTCTAAAATAGGAAAGTGCACCCTAAGTGCCTAAGCCTAAAAAAAGAGTGATTGACTTTAATGGAGTTAGTGGTAATTAAAAAGAATGATTGGAGTTAGTGGTAATAAATATTTGTTTTTTGTACCGGCCCGTAATAAAACCAGAATAGAATGGGGCTTCGGCCCATCATCTCGGAGATTCGCCGAGAGATCTACTACGCCAGATCTACCAACGACCTTGTATAGTTAATGATGCAAGAGCCTGGCTTAATGTCGAAGGATTGATCAAATTGTAACCGACTCAAGAGTGTAGGACAGGTGCCGAAGAGTCATAGCCAGGGGCTGATTCAGCAAAGGCGTTAATGCTGCATGTGCGTGTAACAAATCGTGATCATGACGCGTGACGTCACCCGAGCGGTTACGACACGTGTCATGACTTTACTGGAGGCATGTGCTTGCAGTATATTCTCTCGGACTCATCATCGTGACGTCAGCCGAACGGTTAAGTCACGTGACGAGCACGATCGTGCTTGGAAAGCAAGTCAGGGCTCACCTGTAAAAAGGTAACCTTCCTCAGAAGATCGAGATACGCACAACTCTCTCTCTCACAAACCCTAGATCTATATTTCACACTTCATCCTCTTCCTCTACTTGCTTGACCGTTGGAGTGCCGTTCTGGACTCTACGGTCCAGTCCGGTGCTAACGGGGGTGCTTAGTGTGCAGGACCTAGTGCACCTGATACAAGCGAGGATGATCTTCAGCAACTTCCACCGTCGCGAAGAACTCAGAGAAAGAGAAGCTCCACAAGCATCTAGTTCAGTTGGTTATATACCAATACTTATGCGTTAGGAGGTTCTCAGTTTGAGCTCAAGGAACAATAACAATACCACGTTGTAATAATCTAGCTTAAAATCCTGTCATTATTCATCTACTACAAGACCTATAAGAAATATATAAAACTATCCTCAGCTCCCAAAATGTTTTTGCAAATTCTCAACATTGCCACACCCTTGAGACTGAATTCCCTCTTGCTTTCTCACTCTTAGCCACAATCATATAGAAGCACCCTTGTCCATGTTTCTGTGTAACGTTTTTGAAGCTAACAAAGTTGCAAATTTGCAATTGTCTCATTCAAAAACTTATTTGTTGTAGAAAAGCAACTTACGAAAGATTCTTCAAGTACAAAGCGGTCCCGCTATTTGTCTTCAAATTTTTTTGGGGCACGGCACCGACACAAGAAAAGCAAGGTTCTCGTGCACGACGTGTGGAATTTAGGCACGAGTCTCCTTATCCTCGAAATACAAATAAGAAAACCAAAGAGGGCGCACAATGCCATGGTCCTTCAATCACTCACCGGACTAGCACGAGAGGTTTCGGGCGTACAAGTTCAAACCCTCCTCTGTTGGATCTCAGGCCATGACAAGTGGTATCAAAACCGATTCAATCCTATTCTTTGTTGATGTCATGCTAAGTGCCCAATACCTAGACCATATTATGGGTTATGTCCGATCCGATTCTTGTTTTGTTCGAGTTCGTAAGAAATTGGAAGGTGACAAGGTAACCAAACTCAACACATTGGGCTAGTTCTGATTGAGGCTGGCTCACGACACGAAGTTTAGCCCATTTTCTGCCACGCGCTTCAACCCGAGCTTAGAGATTTCTTTGGCGAACCTGAGGTTCGAACAACCTCCGATTAGAACTTACTCTTGTAGTGGAGCAATCCCATCAACCAACAAGCCGATGAGTAACATCAGCAACCATTCTCACAAGAGGCTAAGACTAGTAGGTTCAATCAACAAAGAATCTAAACAGATGAAAGGTTCATTGTCTTCACATTCTAATCAGCCAAATATCAACTGTACATGACATAAAAGCTTGACAGGAGGCCAAGACAAAATAAAAAACCTGAACAGAGGGAAATCGGTCATCTTTATTCCAAACAGGCAGTTGCATCATTACATGTGTAGACAACAAAATAGGGAAGGGAAAATACAGGAGAAGACTAAAAAGACCAAATCTAAGTAAATTTCTGTACCCACATAAAGACTGGACCTAATTCATTGAACCCTTAACCCTAAAATCTCAAAAACCCTAATTCCCTTCCCCCCTCTCAGATGATCTGTTAGACAAAGGACCTTGTTGATTAGTAGTTGGTGTCACTCACAAGCTTTGTATGTTACAGATCATTAGTCTAAACTTTTAATCTTCGGCCACCCTCCTACTTCAATTTCTTTCTTTACATGTTAAGATAAGATAAGAAAGGAGATGGAAAATGGAAAATAGCTCCATCACCAAAACCATGTTAACTAAGGCAAATTCCTGCAACTGTTTTCAACTAAGCTAAGTTATTCTGATCAACCGACAATTTGGACACAAACTCCTAAGGATCCAGCTTCGTCCATTCATAACGTCCAGGGAGGGGTGTGTCGGTTGCCGGATCAAAGTTGTACCTGCCAAAGAATTCCATACAACCCGTTTAGTTGTCAAGGGCAAAACACAAAAGAAAAGTTTTTTGTTTTAGTAAGTTAGCGGGACAGTATTGGGATAACCCCGTATTCGACTTCCCTATTAAGATTAGTTTCCCCAGATGACCTATAAAAAAGAGTTCAATAATTTGCGGGAATCTCGATAACAAGTTTCCTGAGCTACTTCCTCAACGATTGGACAACCATGATACAGTTCAAAGGAATTCCATATTGGAGATTTATAAACAAAAGGGCAGGGTATCACAATGATGGAGAAAAAAAACAGAGATGAGAAAAAATACCTTTCGATAAATTGTTGGTGTTGCTGTGCTTCAAAACCGGCGAAGAACGCATCGATTTGGTTTGCGCGCGGTAGGTGTATTGGCACGGAATTCTGCAATCTCCTGTTAGCTTCAGCAGACATGGTAGGCCTAGTAGTAGAACCAGGGGTTCTGATGCTCTCTGGATCTCTTATCAAACTGCATGGTGTGCTTTCCCTGGTGCTCCTGTCACATAGAATATGTGTTTCCCTCAACCATCAAATAATGTCAATAAGAGTACAGCATCCATGAAAGCTAAAATAAACCCAACAGTCCCATGAAAGCTAAAATAAACCCAACAGTCCCATGACAGCTAATGCCAAACTTTCTGCAACTGACATTGATATAGCAATAAATTCATACCCATTGGCAGCTTTCATGTGTTTCATATCTGATCCAACTGCTACAATTAATAATACACAATGCCCCACATACAACTTAAAAATTAAGGAAAGATCCCTATCAATCATTTGTATTCAATTCATAACACCCAAAAAAAAACATTAACTTGATTTTAAGCATGCACACACCAACAGGCTCTAACCCGGTTGACACTTCCTAGGCTCTCCAACGGAGGCGTTAAGGTTTCAAAGCGAGGTGGTGTTTCTATGGTGGATTATTCCCCACAAATTGGCGGTTTATGAATAAACAAGTGTAGATTCTCCTTAAGTATGACCCAAAAAAAACTTGCACATATGCAGAACTTTTCGGCATTTATTCGGAAAAACAAATTCCTGATGTGCACATGGGAAAGGTTACCGTATTTACTGTGAAGAACATTAGACCCAGAATTTGTCTTACCTATTTCGCTTCTTTAAACAAATTTCAGGTAAGCTACATTTGAAGCACTACTCATAGAAACCTTTCCCATGCATATATAGCCTCAAACAAAAATGCGAGCCAAAATAGTCAAGTGGCATCCCAAGGTTTCGTTATACTAAAATAAAGATGGCATATACAATGCAAATACCAAATACTACAACCACCAATGTTCTAGAAGGAAAAGCAAATAAATTCCATACTCATGAAATTGTCACCGACTCACCATAAAGTTATAAACAACAAAGAAGAGTTGGGGTGAGTTTCCACTAAAAATATTTTCGCTATTTCCGGTATTCTCGCACTCACGTTCTAACTGGTGGAAATACCGAAAATACCAACCATAGTGGAAACTCAGCCTCTATGTAAGTTCAAGTAGGGACTAGATAGATCTATCTTTTTTTTTTTTTTTTTTGATAAGTAGATCTATCTTATTTACAGAACCAACTGCTTCATCTCATACTCAAAATTAGATGTTCATTGAACACTGAAAAAGAAAATTAAACCGTTTATGGTACTCCAACAAAAGTAATGTCACCAGGCAAATAAGGCTCAAGTCTCCCCTAAATAGTTTCCACAGGAATCAAAAATCAAAAATCAAAAAAAGAGGCAAAATGGAGAAATAGGAAAAAGGAAAAATGCAAAAACAAAGGGAAAAAAAGGCAGAAAAACTTTGGTTCACATCCATAACCAAACAGCCCGCAAAGGGAGCCCAAAAACTAAAAAGACCTAATCAACAAAGATCAATTGAGTAATGAGGCAATCTAAGTTCCAAAAAAGTGAATAAGAAGATAATAATGTCAAAACAAGTTTTAAGGAAATTTTCCTTTGAGGTAAAAGAAATTCAAAAAATAACAAATTTCAATTAAAAAAGAGGGCTTCTTTATATATCCCTCAATCGAACGGAAACCATGGTTACGGATAACTAGGTGCAAAAACGTTGATCAAAAGAGAGGGACAGGGATCCGTAATTTAGAAAACCTAATTTTTTTACCCAAATTTCTGCAAACAATCGTCTTCAAAATTCAGATTTTGTGTTCTTTCTCCCTACTTTCTCAGCAACCAAACAGAGCAAAGACAATTTTTTTGCAGTAAACAACAAGAAAAAAAAGCAATTGGCACCAAAAACACAAATTAAATTATAGGTTTCGAACTCCAACACCTTTTCCCCAACATAAAAATTTCGAATTTTGACTTTGTTTCTTTCCAAAATTTTCAAATCCTTTCTAATACATGAAAAAAATTAGGTATGAATTAACCACCGAAGCTTCAAGACAATCAAACACAGGTTTCAATTTTGACTCTGTTTATTTCCAACATTTTCTCAGCAACAAACAGGGCAGAAAAAGAACCTTTTACGGAGAAAAAAAAAACAGGAATAAAATTAGATAAAAAACAAATAAAGATAATAAATTAAACAGCAAAAAACCCACCTCTCTTTTCCTTCAAATTCCAACACATTATCCCCAAAAGAAGCTTCAGTTCCCTCGTCAACATTGTTGCTCTTCTTTTCCAGATTCTTCTCTTCGCTCTCCAAACAAATCCCTTCTTCGCTTGCCAAACTCGGTTTAGGGTTAGGGATAGGGTTAGTCTTAGAGAGGGAACTTTCTTTGGGCGTTTGTTTCTGTCTCTTGGAATCGCCAATTAGGACTTGTTTCTCGAGTCGCCGGCTCCGGAGCTGGAGGAAGGCCCCGGCGCCGGTGGAATTGGCCGGAGCCGGAGAATTTTGCAGACGCTGCTGCAAAGCTAGGGTTTTGGCGCGGGTACGGACGCCGAGAGAGGAGTCCATGCGGGCCACCTCTCCTGTTTTCTTCGCCTTCTTCATGTATTTTCCCATCTCTCAATCTCTCTGATTAATTAATTTTTCATAGAGAGATGAGGGAGAGGGACAGGTGTTGAAGGGGATAAACAGATGGCCAGACAAGAGGGAAAAATCAGGTAGAGAGAGAAGGGGTTTCTGTTGTTTGTTGGTTAGAACAACCTTTTAGAGAGAGAGAGAGAGAGAGAGAGAGAGAGAGAGAGAGAGAGTGGGGCAGGCGCAAGTGTTGTTCTACAACCTTTTGGAGAAGACGGGAAAATATATATAGGAAAAAATGGGGGAGGAGAGAGAGAGAGAGAGTGTTAGAGCTGGCCCAATTTGGGGGTTTGAGGGAACTCTAACTTTCCTATTTTGCAATCAAATTCTACATAACCAATTTTTTATTTTCCTACATTTTAGAGGGATAATTAGATTACGTTTTCATGGGGAAAATTTTGGGTGCTTGTAGAGTATATACACGTGGTGCCCTACACCACATCCGACTCTAACTTTTTTTCTATTTTATAAAAATTGGTCCCAAAATTTACAAAAATGCCACCGCAGATCCGGAATTTTTTTGAATGGGACGGCTTTGTGGTGAGGGACCACGTGTATATACCCTACAAGCACCCAAAATTTTCTCGTTTTCATGGGTCTTTTTTTTTTTTTTCATAAACATAAAGAGAGAAGAGAATGGGACATGAGATATTACCGTGTGATCGATTATATTTTGAATTATCTTGAATTATCATAACCTGGAAACGATATCAAAAATCTAAATTGTAGGAGTAATATTTTTTTTCCTTTTTAAGAACTTTAGAGGGATAGTTGATTTACGTTTCCGTTAACCTTTTCTTTTACCTATAAACATAAAAAGAGGAGAATGGGATGTGAGATATTACCACGTGATGGATTATTTTTTGAATTATCATAACCTAGAAACGATTTTAAGTCTTAATATTTTTCCTTTTTACGAATTTTAGACCGATACTTGGTTTACGTTTTTGTTGACCTTTTCTTTTTCTTATAAACATAAAGAGATATGAGAATGGGATGTTAGACATTACCCGGTGATGGATTATTTTTTGAATTATCATAACCTTGAAACGATATCCAAAATCTAAATCTTATTAACATTTTTTTTTTCCTTTTTAAGAATTTTGGAAGAATAATTGGTTTACGTTTTCGTTGACATTTTCTTTTTCCTATAAACATAAAAGAGAGAAGAATGGGATGTTACACATTACCGCGTGATGGATTATTTTTTGAATTATCATAACCTGGAAACGATTTTAAGTTTTAATATTTTTCCTTTTTACGAATTTTAGACGGATACTTGGTTTACGTTTTCGTTGACCTTTTATTTTTGCTATAAACATAAAGAGATACGAATGGGACGTTTACACATTACTGGGTGATGTACTAATGTTTGAATTATCATAACCTTGAAACAATATCCAAAAGGGTAAATTTCAGTTACCTCCCTGAGGTTTCTGACAACAATAGATACCTCCTCTCAGGTTTCTGAAATTGCACTAAACTCCCATGTTAGTCTTGTCGGGAAACTTCCATTAACTTCCATTAAGGTTTATAATAACAACATATACCTCCCCTAAAAAAAAAAACTTTTTTTAATATAATTTCTTTCACTTTTGATTTTTTTTTTCCTTCCACTAACAAGTCGAGGAAAGTTGATTGAACAATGAAACATGTCAACAAATCTTAAAAGTAGACCCAACTCCTATATACACCCATGAGGTTTATTTTTGTGAGAAGAAATAATATTAATATTTTTTTAGTATTTAATAACTGAAGCAACACATTAAAACATTCATATATGTGCACTGCAAATAATTATGCACGAGAGAATTTTTAATCTAAAATTTGCTGCTCTCTTGTTTCCTTTTTCTTTCTCATTTTCTTAAACCGTGTCAACTAAGTTGGTGCTAAACATAAGAAATTGTGTCCTCAACATAACGAAATTATGTGCTAAAAATAAAGATATTATGTACAAACTAAATTAGTGCTAAAAATACATAAATTATGCGCAACATCATGATATCCCTTAGTTTATTTGAATTATCTAGTGACAAAGTTATGCATTAGATTTATTAGTGTCTTTCTTCATTAAAAAATAATTTATTTGTGGTCTTATACCTCCGTAATTTTAACCTTAACAGTAAAAAATCTTGGAAGACCCAACTTTATATGAGATGATTAAAGGAAACCACTTTCATATAGGAGTAGTTTTTTTTTTTTAATAAGAACCTCTTTCATAAAATAGTATTTTTCCTATTTTAATTTTAGTTGAATCTTACAAACGGGCCCATAATGAAGAATATCATCCAAACTTGCTTATATGGGGCCAAAACATTTTGAAAAAAATAACGAATAAAAAATATTTGTAAATGCATATTTAAAAATATTTATTTATTTAATTTTTAAAGCCAAATGAATATATTAATACAACTTTTTTAAGAAATTGCGATTAGGGACATTAATATCTTTTAAATTGAGTTTGGAAGGGCATTCATGTCATACCATCAAGTTACAAGGGTAAAGTGTGTAACAAAAGTGGTTAAGTTGATGATATCAGCGATTTCCGGTAAGTTGTAGCGGCCTCTTAACAGCTTGGGGGAAACTGTAACCGACAACTAAACCAGAGGGGAAATAAGTGTAATTTTTAAAACGTGAGGGGAGGTATCTATTGTTGTCAGAAAGCTCAGGGGAGGTAAGTGAAATTTACCCTATCCAAATTAAATCTAAATCTTAACGTTTTTTTTTTAAATTTTTTATTAAAGAATTTTGGAAGAATAGTTGGTTTACGTTTTCGTTGACAATTTCTTTTTCCTATAAACATAAAGAGAGAAGAGAATGGAATGTGAGATATTACCGCGTGATGGATTATTTTTTGAATTATCATAACCTGGACATGATTTTAATAAGTTTAATATTTTTCCTTTTTACGAATTGTAGACAGATACTTGGTTTACGTTTTCGTTGACCTTTTCTTTTCGCTATAAACATAAAGAGATAAGAGAATGGGACGTTAGACATTACCGGGGGATTAATTTTTGAATTATCATAACCTTGAAACGATATCCAAAATCTGAATCTTAACATTTTTTTTCCTTTTTAAGAATTTTGGAGGGATAATTGGTTTATGTTTTCGTTGACATTTTCTTTTTCCTATAAACATAAAGAGAGAAAAGAATGTGACATTAGATATTACCACATGATGGATTAATTTTAAAGTTATCATAACCTTGAAACGATATCCAAAATCTAAATCTTAACATTTTTTTTTCCTTTTTAAGAATTTTAGAGGGATAATTGGTTTATGTTTTCGTTGGTCTTTTTTTTTTTTTTCTTTTTTTCCCTATAAACATAAAGAGAGAAGAGAATGGGACGTTAGCTATTGCCGCGTCAAGGATTATTTTTTGCATTATCATAAACTTGAAACGATATCCAAAATCTTATCTTAATATTTTTTCCTTTTTAAGAATCTTATCTTAATATTTTTTCCTTTGTCTCTTTCTTGTAAACATAAAGATAGAAGAGATTTGGATCAAGTCCTTTTGGTATTTTTTTTGACGATTTCTCGCGGGGACCCTAAAAACACTTTTTAAACACATTGGAAGGTTTGGATCATGCGAAAACATGTTTTAAAACCTTCAAAATATCAAAAAGCCTCCAGTCCGAGATCTTGGACTGGATAATTGGCGTATATATATATATAAGGGCCGGTTCCCCTCACACTTAAAAAAACACATAAAAAAACACAGAATTTTGTTCCGGACCCTAATGTGATGTTCTGAACCGTTGATCTTGTTTAAATGAGTAAAATAGGAGGTCCTGCAAAAATTCAGTCCATGGTAAGTGTTTGATCCGAACAGTTTTGCAAAAACTGTGACAGGAACTAGTGTTTTTAAAGCTGTTTGGATCAAACACTTACCAATATCCGATTGAGCCGAAATTTGGCAGAACCTTTTCTTTTACTCATTTAAACAAGATCAACGGTTCAGAACATCAAAATGGGGCCCGGAAGAGTGATGTGTTTTTTTTTATGTGTTTTTATAAGTGTGAGGGGAACCGGCCCCATATATTATACACATATACATTTATGTATACATACATATACATATATGTATACCAATGTTCCAATCCACTACTCTTACCATCCACACTTTTCATTTCCCGATCAAATTTTGATGATTGGAGCCGTCCAATGTGTTTAAAACGTGTTTTTAAGGGTCCCCGCGAGAAACCATAAAAAAAAAGACCGGGAAGGGCTTCATCCAAGCAGTTTTCGATAAAACTGTATTTAATCGAAAACTGCTCGGATGAAGCCATTCCCGGTCTTTTTTTTATGATTTTTTTTTTTTTTTTTTATGATTTATCGTGGGGACCCTTAAAAACACGTTTTAAACACATTGGACGGATCCGATCATCAAAATTTGATCGGGATATGCCTCGTCCGGACAATCCCGGACCGTAGCTATCTCGGATGAGATCCGGACTATTTATATATATATGTGTGTCTGTATTTATACACGTAACATACGTGTATACATACATACATACATACATACATACATACATATTCATACAGGAACTATCTAGTCAGGGATAGTTACAGTCTGGGATTGTCCGGACGAAGCATTTCCCGATCAAATTTTGAAAATTGTCGAAAACTACTTGGATGAAGCCATTCCTGGTCTTTTTTTTTTATGATTTCTCGTAGGGACCCTTAAAAACACGTTTTAAACACATTGGACGGTTCGGATCATGAAGATTTGATCAGGAAATGAAAAGTGTGGATGGTGTGGACTTTAAGAGTAGTGGACTAGAACATTGATGTATATGTATTTGGGTTGGCAATGGGGACGGGGCAGGGCCGGAGACTACTATCCCCGTCCCCGATCCCCGAATCCCTCCCCCATCCCCGTCCCCGCCCCGATCCCCAATGGGGATCATTTTTTCCCCTCCATCCCCGCCCCAAACGGGGAACGGAGATCCAAACCGGGGATTCGGGGAATTCCAAAATTCAGCATTTCATCTAGTTTACTTAAAATAAAATAAAAATCAACATATGTTCCCTTAGTATTTCACTCTACCATATGACTCTTCTAATTACTGCATCAAAGGATGGAAATGATAGAAAGGAATTGCTGAAAAATTGATTATTCAGTTGTCTGTAAGCAATGTTGATGCGAATCATGCCATTTTATTTCCTCTTCTTTTTGCTTTCTTTAATCAATCAGAATATATACATGCATCGTTACATTTACGGAATCGGAAAATGTCATTGAAGGTATTCGGAAAATGACATTGACGGTATTCACGAAGCTGGGGGATGATCGTTTTGGCAGAGTTGAAAGAATGGGGGAGGAGACGAGAGAGAGAGAGAGAGAGAGAGAGAGAGAACCTGATGAGTCGGCGGCCGGCGAGTGAACGGTGGCTGTGGACTGCGGCGGTCGGCGGCTGTGATGAGATCTGAGACTTGAGAGAGGAGGGCGGCTAAGGACTGAGGAGTGAGAGTGAGGAGTAGATTTTAGGGTTAACTTAACTCAAACCCTAAATAAATATTTTATATATATATATATATATATATATATATATATATATAAATAAATAATAAAATATAAAACGGGGATTCGGGGACGAATCGGATCGGATTCGAGGCGGGGATACACTGCTACCCGTCCCCGATCCGATCCCCGAATTTTTTTTTATAAAAATCCCCAAATCCGCCCCAGTCTCCAAACAGATCTCCAAAACGCCGATCCATTCGGATCGGGGAACGGATGGATTCGATCGGGTCGGGGGAAATTGCCATCCCTAATATGTATAAAAGGGTTATTTACTGAGACACCCCTTGTAAGTTCACGTTTTTCACCATACATCCCCTACAAGAAATAAACCTACCACGAACCCCCTCTATCTTCCAAAACTTTACCCCAAGACCCCTTCCGTCTAATATCGTCTAGAACCGTCAGTTTTTTTTTTAAGATCCAAACCGTTCAACTTGTCTCAGTAAATAACCCTATATATAAACACTAATCTTCCTATCCACACCCTAAAAATGCGGACCTTCTGTCCACACCTTACTTCCCGATCAAATTTTCATGATCCGAACCGTCCAATGTCTTTAAAACGTGTTTTTAAAGGTCCCCACGAGAAATCAACAAGAAAATTACCGGAAAGGGCTTGATCCGAGCAGTAGTTTCTTTTGATAAGTTTCGATAGTCGAAACTTAGTCCGGAACCATGAGGTCTAGAAAAGGTCCGGATTTTAGTGGTGTAGATGGGAAGGAGACTACACACATATACACACAAATATATGTCGAAAAGAATCTTGAATCAATGTTCAATGTGTTTAAATGTTCTCTGGATTCAATGTTTTCTCCTCAACAATCAGATCCATTTGATGTAGCTGGGTCTCAACAGACTTAAGCTTCGCATTAACATCTCCAAAATCTTGCGTCCAACCTTCAATAACTGACCCCCACCCCCATGTTTCCCTTGCCAACTTCAAACATTTTGGATTATGAAGCCAAGCATCCAAAAATCTAAACGGTTTAGGTCCCCATTCCTTCACATCATCGGTGATCACCACAAGGCAATGGTCTAAACTTGGTCTAGGTAAACCCCACTGGACAAGTTCAAATCGATCCAACCAATCAAGAGATAACAAAAAAAACTAAATTTTTTAAAGCTATGTCACAACACACGATTTGAACATTTCATATGATGCATAATCTAAAACTTTATTATTAATTTTTGTTAGTTTTGCTTTACATTGGAGAGTCTTGGCATATATTTTGAAACTTTTTTTAATGCTTTTCCTTTCCTATTGTACTAATTTTATATTCTATATATGTGTTGATGAAATTTTCATTGCCGATAAAAAAAAAAAGTTTTGCTTTACATTGGACTGATACATTAGAGACAGAAAACGAGGGTTAGAAAGACAATAATTGGGAATTAGTACATCACATAATTCTTTTTTTTAGTTACTTATAAAAGAGGTTAAACTGTATAAGCATCAAAAAGTTTTTGTTGTTTTAATTGTAGTAGTACATGATTTACATACCTCATTAACTCACATATTCAGAAAATTAGAGATGACGAAATATGTACAGACTAACAGATGTTGAAATTTAATATTAGTTTTAAAAGAGAATATAAACAGTCTGATACTCCCATCGAAATCTTAAGCTAGCAATGTCTATTCACCTATACTCATATAAAAGTTGAAATTTCTACAAACTTGAGATAATCTAACTAATAATTTGATAATTTTTGAATTTCATGTGAAATCAACAAATAATTCATAATTTTAAAAAGCTACTATGATTCTCCAAAAATAGGCAGGTTAAGAACAATTTTCTATACCTAAATGTTCAATTTTAGATTTCGCACTAGCCATTGCAAGCCCTCATATTTTATCTATTATTCTTCTTCTACTGTTGCCGCTATTGGAGCTGTGGGTGAAATGTCTTCGGCATAATTAAGCAATAAGTTTACTTGACTAATTTTTGTCTAGCTTACAGATAAAACAAGATAAAGAAGGAGGGGGGCGATCGTTGGAGAGAAAAAAGAAAACCGAAAAAACTATGGGGGAAAGAGTAAAAGTACCAATGAACACCCTAATCCAGCGAAACCGAGTGGCTTTTGGCTATACCAAGGGTACATAGATCAATCCTTTATTTTATTTGCGAATATATATATTTTGAATATCAAAATTATTAATTTCCCTGTGCATAGCACGGGTTTCATGCTAGTTAGATATTACCGCGTGATGGATTAATTTTAAAGTTATCATAACCTTGAAACGATATCCAAAATCTAAATCTGAACATTTTTTTTTCCTTTTTAAGAATTTTAGAGGGATAATTGGTTTACGTTTTCGCTGGCCTTTTTTTTCTTTCCCTATAAACATAAAGAGAGAAGAGAATGGGACGTTAGCTATTACCGCGTCAAGGATTATTTTTTGCATTGTCATAAACTTGAAACAATATCCAAAATCTGATCATATTTTTTCCTTTTTAAGAATTTTAGAGGGATAATTGGTTTACGTTTTCGTTGACCTTCGTCTCTTTCCTGTAAACATAAAGAGAGAAGAGATTGGGACGTTAGATATTACCGCGTGATGGACTATTTCTTGAATTATCATAAACTTGAAATGATATCAAAAATTTAAATCTCAATAATTTTTTCCTTTTTAAAGAATTTTAGAGGGATAATTTGTTTACATTTCCGTTGACCTTTGTCTTTTTCCTATAAACATAAATAGAGAATAGAATGGGATGTAGGGATGGCAATTTCCCCAATATCTGATGGATACCCTGGCCGCCCATATGGAGACAGGATTTATCCAAAAATTACCCCAATAATAGAGGGTATGGTAGGATTTAAAAAATGCGCACTCGGATATGGAGCGGGTATGATTTTATTATCCCCGCTCCCATATCCTCGTACCTGCCCCATACCCTGTTATATATGCTACTATATAAACTAGCGGTTCTATGAACACAACGAATAACACAATATTTGACACAGCATAATTGGAGCCCCACGCTTACAATCGGAGCCATTCAAGTTGTTTAAAACATGTTTGTAGGAGATCCTGAAAAAAATAAACTCATTTGGATATCGGTAAAAGTTTGATCGGTTCATTCAAATTTATCCCGTAAAATCTGATAGGAATAAACTAAATGAACCGATCAAGCCCTTATCATATTCAAATGAGTTGATTTTTTACTAGTAATTTTAAAAACATATTTTAAATAAATTGAACAGCTTCGATCATTCGCATGGGGCTCGCAAAAGAAATTTGTGTCAAATTTTGTGTTATTTGTTGTGTTCATGAAACCACCCCGATATATATATACACCCCACTTTTAGTGAGAGATCCGACACTTTATCACCAAATTCTCAACTTTCCCGATCAAATTCCGACGATCCGAACTGTTCAAACATGTTTTTTTAAAGTGTGAGACTCACATTTCTCGACCAAATTTCAATGATTTGAACCATTCAATGTGTTTAGAACATGTTTTCAAGGGGTTCATGCAAGGAATCATAAAAAAAGGACTGAGAAGGTCTTGATCTGAGCAGTTTTCAATAAAAACCTCATATGTACAGTTTTACCCAAAACTGCTTAGCAAATATTGCCGGACAAAGCATTTCCCGACAGTTTTAAAGAAAACTACTCGGATGAAGCCATTCCTGGTCTTTTTTTTTTTATTTTTATGATTTCTTATAGGGACCCTTAAAAACACGTTTTAAACACATTGGACGGTTCGGATCATCAAAATTTGATTAGGAAATGAAAAGTGTGGACGGTTTGGACTTTAAGAGTAGTGGACTAGAACATTGGTGTGCATGTATGTATATACACTAATCTTCCTATCCACACCCTAAAATGCGGACCTTCCGTCCACACTTTACTTTGTGATAAAATTTTCATGATCCGAACCGTCCAATGTCTTTAAAACGTGTTTTTAAGGGTCCTCGCAAGAAATCAGCAAGAAAAATACCGGGAAGGGCTTGATCCGAGCAGTGATTTCTTTTGATAGTCGAAATTTAGTCCGGAACTATGAGGTCTAGACAAGGTCCGGATTTTAGTGGTGTAGATGGGAAGGAGACTATACACACACACAAATATATGTCGAAAAGAATCTTGAATCAATGTTCAATGTGTTTAAATGTTCTCTGGATTCAATGTTCTCTCCTCAACAATGAGATCCATTTGATGTAGCTGGGTCTCAACAGACTTAAGCTTCGCATTATCATCTCCAAAATCTTGCGTCCAACCTTCAATAACTGACCCCCACCCCATGTTTCCCTTGCCAACTTCAAACTTTTGGATTATGAAGCCAAGCATCCAAAAATCTAAACAGTTTAGGTCCCTAGTCCGTCACATCATCGGTGATCACCACAAGGCAATGGTCTGAAAATAGGTCTAGGTAAACCCCAAAATAGGTGGAAGCTAAGCCATTAGCCATTGTCACAGCTGAAGCAGCCACTAAGAACAGCACCAATCGGATTCCCGAGTGAGAAGATTTGGCTTCAATTAATCAACGATTTGTACTATCCTTTGTTCCTCTTATTGTTTTCATGAGTTTGTAAGAGTATTATCTGGAACAAAGGATAATGCAAATCGTTGAACTAAAGCCAAATCTTCAAAATATAGTTCGAAGTTATTCAAAGATAATACTGTTTCAAACTCATGAAATTTAAACTCTGTATTTGTTGAAAATAACCAAACTCGGCAGCAGTTGCTTTGATAGGGCTGAAAATGATTTGCAGTTGAGGGAACTCCTTGTACAAAAAATGTTAGGATAACGATTTGATATACCAGATGTTCTCTTTCTTCTTCGGCTATCTCCTCGGCTTCCACTTCACCCACAGCTCTAACGAAGAAGACTTCGTTCGAGTGTCAATATAAAGATTAACGCTATTAAAAGATAATACTCTTTCAAACTCGTGAAAACAATAAGAGAAGCATAACCTTCACTACTAAAAAATGTGAACATTTTGAAATATAAAGCAGATGAGGATGCAGACATAGACTATTAGCGCTTGGTTCTTCTATGTTTGTTTAAACAAGGATGCAGACATATACGTGGAAAAACTCTAAATGGGTAAGAAACTACGAGAATGAATAAAATACTAAAAAATAACATCTTGTGATTACAAATGACCTTAATAAAACAATCGTGAATCCTCACCAACTGACCAAAGAGGAACAATGGACTCACACCTATGCAAATGCAATTCCCATGAGTTTGAAGTTATCTTGAATTGACGAATTCATACAGCTTCTACACAACCCACTTTGTCCCCGACTGGTTTAGGTTGAGTTTCCATTACATAATGAGCTCGTTCAATGGCATCAAGCAAATGGTCCATTTTGGCCCATAATGCATCATTCTCCCAAATGCCTCTAGGAGGTAAAAAGGAAGCCTGCTTTGATTAAAGAATTTGTAAATCTACATAATTCAGGAAAAAACACGATTAGTTTACAGAACAACACCTATAGACTTGAATCTTGAAGATTTGATGAGGTTTGATGTGGAAATCCAAGGATTTGGGTGAGATTTGTTAGCATTGCCAAAGTTGGTCTTGAGTTTTAGTGGAGTATAAAGAGGAGAAAAATGGAGCAAAGGGTGACTGCCTTTGTTTGGCAGTAGCAAGCGAAAGAAAAAAAGACAGAAACAGGGGAGGAGAGAGGTAAGCTACTAGAATGCTTTTTAAATGGGGGCAGCTGACTCACCCTTTTTTCAAAACAAGACTTTAAATACTAGGAAATGGCTACAATACACACCCCTTATTTGGGTGTACCATATGCACCTATTGTGTGATCCAGATTGTGCCACCTCATCAGCAATCGTAACATTTTTTAGTTTTTCGTAACTTTTCAGCAATATGATTCGTAACATTTTGGTGTGTCTCGTAACTTTTATAAAAAAATTCGTGACTTTTACAAAAAAAATCGTAACTTCTACAAAAAAATTCGTAACTTTTACAAAAAAATCGTAACTTCTACAAAAAATTCGTAACTTTTGTAGGGGTGTGTATCATACACACCCAAACAAGGGGTGTGTATTGTAGCCTTTTCCTAAATACTATGGAAAATTAGATACAATCGGGATTAACATTAACATTTGGCCCCATAACAAAATAAAATAAATTAGCCCAAATACCAACATTGGGCCGAATTACAAAATGAAATAGAAGATACATCAACTTTAACACTCCCCCTTAATGTATTGTTGTAACACCCAACATTTCTCTAAAATATTGAAACTTCTCCTTTGAAAGAGCTTTGGTGAAGATATCCGCCACTTGGCCTTTGATTGCACAATACTTGAGTTAAATCTCTTCATCTTCCATGACCTCCCGAATGAAGTGATGCTTGATGGCAATGTCTTTGGTGCGGCTATGGTAGATGGGATTTTTGTCATTACAATTGCAGATTTGTTATCACATAAAATGGGAGTAGCTTCTTCTTGCTTTTCATAAATCTTGCAAGAACCTTATTCAAAGTGGATGCAGTACCCATGCTAGACAAGTTGCCCGACACTCAACAAGTTTTGCTCCAATTTCGGAACAAGTAGCAGATCCAAAATCTTTCTTGTACCCTTCTTTGTCTCCACGACAATAGTACCCTTTTCTTTTGCTTGGACTAAGGCACCATTCCCAATTTTTACTTGAGAATTAGAGGAAGTATCAATCTTCACAAAATACTCTCATATCCGGTCATGTGATTACTATAACCACTATCAAGAAACCACACATCATTCTTTTGCTCCAAGACCGCTTGCCAAGCATAAAGCATGTTCCCTTCACATTCTTGCTCTTGATTGTTCGGGTCTTGGCAATCCTTTTGACATGCCCAAACTTCTTGCAATTGTAACATTTTGGCTTTCCTCGAAACTGACGACCTGTATCAACATGACCACCCCCATTACAAATTTCACATTTTTGTTGAAGGGGTTCATCATTCCCCCTAGTTTGAAAATTGTTTCTTCCTTTCCCTCTATCATTTCTTCCTCCTCGTTCAAATTTTCCGTCTTTAGATGAATCCCTTTTAAATTGGGTATGAATTGAAGATGATCATTTTCCCTCGGGTTTAAGAGAACTGCCATTTAACTTAGATTGAAAGGCACTTTTAATTGAATTTTGGGTTAATCACTTAGACACCCCCTGAACTATAACTCTTTTACCCAGACACCCCCTAAACTAATTTAACCTACGACGACACCCCCTTAACTATTTAACTTTATCCTTGACACCCCTTCTGTTAGCATTTTGTGCACTTCCGCTAGTAAATGTAGATTTTCTTTCCAATATTGCCCTCCCCTCCATCTCACTCACATGATCTCTCTCTCTCTCTCTCTCTCTCTCTCTCTCTCTCTCTCTCTCTCTCTCTCTCTCTCTCTCTCCCCCCCCCTAACAAGCCCACTCCAGCACATGCATCTCCATCTCCATATCCAGCCGACCCCAATTCCAGCCATCCCCATCTCTAGCAATTCCCCTCTTTAAAGCCTTCGTAACTCTAAAACTTTCATTTAACAATCAAAATATGAGATGAATGTTTCTGCAAGTAAATACCAGATACCTCAACAACTCAAGATCTAAAGCATGAGCACCTCAATATCATCTCGGAATAGGTCTAATATGATCTGAGCAAAAAAAAAATTACAGAGGCTAGATTAATCGAGAAACATTGAAAGGAATTGCTGAATTTGGGATCTTAACTTCTTAGTTCCCAAACACCCAATCTTTCGTACCAATAGAAGAAACCGATTTCAATAGTTTAGGTCAAAACCTAGAAACCCAAATTTCAAACCCCTCTACTACTGTTACAGTTTTAGATTGGGACAAACCCTTCAATCAAGAAAACGAAGAATCTCCCACGGACGAGGACGACGAAGATTCTTCCATGGATTGCGCGTTTTGCGATTCAAGTGCGAGACTGATTTTAAGTGGGTTTATAGCGTGTTTGTAGAGGTTGTTGAATATTGTGTTTATTCCGTTCTTTACCTCGTTTACATTTGGGTTTCTTTGCAATTGGGTCTTGTTAATTTTCCATGATTTGGTATTTTGTTTATTTTCCAGGCTTGAAGGGCTAGAATTTGGGACGTGCGGACTCTAGATTTTTCAGGTTTATTGATGGAGGAGAGTGACGGATTTGCCAGAGTTGGGGTACATTGGGGAAGGTAATCGCCGGAGTTGGGGATGACCGGAGTTGGGGTCGGCCGGAGATGGACTGTTGGGGTGGGCGGTCTTGTTGGAGAGAGAGAGAGAGAGAGAGAGAGAGAGAGAGAGAGAGAGAGAGAGAGAGAGAGAGAGAGAGAGAGAGAGAGAGATGGACTGTCGTTTTGATCTGGTTATTCTTTATTTTCCCCTTTTTGACTGGATTTTTCATTTTGATCTGGTTGTTTTCACAAAGCACATCAAACCCATTTATCTGCAAACACCATTTTGTACACAATCGATGGGGGTTCCTCCGATCGACAACGGTGCCAGAATTCATGGGTTTCCAGAAATAAATAATGGGATTCTAGAAAAATTAAAAAAAATGGGTTTCCAGAAATTTGACGACGGCAAAGCTTTTGATGCACCACAATGACGACTTTAGATCGACGACGACCACGACATCTCAGTGACCACGATCTGCATCAATTAAAGCATTGCAAGTTACCAAATTGGGGTTCAAGCCCGAAGCTTTCATGGTGTCAAAGACCTTAATGGCCTCATCACAACACCCACTCTTGGCATAAGCACTAAATAAAGCGGAATAAGTGTAAATTGTGTTCCCATATCCCTCTTTAACCGCGGAATCAATCACGTACCTAGCCAAGTCGACCTTTCCCAACCTTCCAAGAACACTAATCATGGCAGTCGCAAGCTTACCCTGCTCATTATGCCTTCTCTGGTGGCGAATCTCGAATTTTAAACACCTCATGGCCATGGTGTATTTGTTTCGATTACCAAGCTCTCGAAGCAAGAATGTGTAATCGTCAGTATTCCCACGAAGCTTGGCTTCGAAATCGACCAGCACTCTGCCTATATGACTTGTATCATCATCATCATCATCAAATCATACAACCATCAGTTGTTGAAGGGCTTCTTAGGCAATGGAGGCGTGTCTGGCAGTAAGGGGGGTGGCCTTGAGGCGGCCGAAGTGCATTTTGGAGACAAATTGAGTGGATCTTCGGCCGAAGAAATCGAAAGAAAGCTCTGATTGCGAATGATAAGAGAGGGATGATGTGAAACTACTAGGGTTGGAGATGGGGAGTGGGGGGGGGGGGGGGGGGGTAGTGTAGAGAGAGAAATGGTTTCCCGAAATAAGTAAGGGTTGGGGTTGTGAAAGGGGCATTTAAGACTTTTCGTCCCTTTCGTTAACGGCATCCAACTTTTGCAGTTTAGTCTGAAGTACAAGGGATGTAAGTGACCGTGTCGTGCCGAGTCAAAAATATATTTATAATAACTTAGAATTAACTACTACTCCAGAGAATAGTGGTTAAGTCCGAGTATCGATCCACGAAGACAGATTGGCTAAGTTACAATAGCTTCGATTCATTTCTAGTTTAATTCGGGAAAGAAATTGATCGATTGGTGTTGTGAATTACTAAATTAAAACAAGCAATAATGAAATTGATGGAGAGGAGATCTAGGGTTTCAAATCCACCCCGACCACGTAACAAAACTATGCATAGGTTAGGGCCACTATTCGAATCACAATTGTCAAGAAAATATTTGTGATTGTTAAAAGGCATAAACTATCCCACGGCACGAACCGTCTCACTGGCACGGTGTCACTCCGTCCAACGGCACGATCCGTCTCACGAGCATAGCCTATCTCAGAACTCCAAGCACAACATTGAAAACAATTGCATAACTTGTATTCGAAAACCGCGGCTATGAATACGAAACAGATTGAAAGCATTAAAATTCCTTCTGTACAATTGAAATCAAAAGAGTTCTAGTTATGCAATCGATCCGAATAAATAAAACCAAACCCTACGCATAAATAAGTTACTTGGAGCGGGGCTTCATCTTCCCCCTAGATGGGTGTTTAGCTGGACATCGCTGCAGCCTCTATATTTTTCCTCTATAAACTGATGCCCCCTAGCTGAATCCTCCTTTTTCCCTTTATACTAAGTACTGCCTAACTACTGCCGAGATTTTTCCTTCTAAAAAGAAGGACTTCTTTTCCTATTCAAACTCTACCCTTTATGGCAGTACATATAAGCCTAGGTATTGGCCAACTAGAACGTCCTTACTTAGGCAAGCCAATTTAGTCATATTGGGAAGGGAGAGCTTGATGTTTCCTCTGTCAAAGAACTATTACCCATTATGTTGTTATGTTTTCCTCAGCTGCTGCCCTGCACGTTGCCTTTAGTCTAGAATCCGCGAATAAAGCCTTCAAATGAATTTGGCTCACATCACTTGCACTAGATTTCATCTTTGAGCCCTAATTGCGGCACTTTAACAAATTAAGCGTCCCAATACCTATAACACAAGAATGAAGCAATAAACTCCAAGTAACAATATTAATGGAACTAACAAAGATAAATTAGGAGGCGCTAACGTTAACATTTACGCGTCTATCAGTAAGTGCCTAAAAAAATAGTACATGGGGTGTCTCTGCAAATTGGTCCAAGTACATGGGGTGTAAGTGCAAAAACCCCTATTTTCAGTAACGGCAACAATGGAATTGTACTTCAATGGCAATGTAATCAAGATTTTCTCAACAATTTTTTGACTAGAAACATTCTCCCCATGTGTTTTCATTTGATTAACAACGTACTTTCATAAGTCTAGAAAAGTAATCATTCGAGCATTCAACACCCTACATTTTCATATTCTGTAAATCCCTTCTCAAAGGTTGGAGTTTGATGGTTTTTACTTTTGAGTTGCCTCTATACTCATTGTAGAGAATATCACATGCCTCCTTAGCTATGGTTTCATTGATGATTCTTGGAAAAATGTTGTCGTAACTCCTTGTTGAATCATGGAGAGGGCTTTCACATTCTTCCTCTTATCCACCTTCCATTGTTGCTTTTGTTCCTCTGTCAAAACCTTCACACCTTTGTGATCTTCAAACCCTTCATCTACATATTCCCAAACATCATTTGACTCAAGTTGGGTCTTCATCTTCACACTTCAAAAATTATAGTTTTCTCCATTGAAAAGTGGAAAAGCAAGTTGTTGAGTTTCCATAGTTTGATTGCTTGAACTTGCCATTGTTGTAGACTTCTAGGGTTTTACCCTTCGCAAATCTTCACTCCAAAGATGATTTGATCCACCAAGAGCTCTGATACCACTTATGTTAGCATTACCAAGTTGGTCTTGAGTTTTAATGGAGTAAAGAGGACAAAAATGGAGCAAAGAGTGATTGCCTTTGTTTGGCAGTAGTAGCCGAAAGAAAAAAAATACAGAAACAGGGGAGGAGACAGGTAAGCTGCTAGAACTTTATTTTTCAAATGGGGGCAGCCAACTCACTCTTTTTTCATTCAACAAGACTTTAAATACTAGGTATAACTAGATAGAATTGGGCTTAACATTAACATTTGTCCCAATAACAAAATAAAAAAAAACTAGCCCAAATACCAACATAATAATGGGCGCAATTACAAAATGAAATAGAAAATGCATTAACTTTAACAAGATTTGAAGAGAAAGGTGAGAAAGATGATTTAGGGCTTGTTTTCGTGTTTATCGGGTAAGAAATGGGTGAAGGGGTCATATTTTTAGAGTGCTGAATCGTGCATAGATTTTTCAAAAAACTGTTAGGAGATACCCGTAGTGGTATCTCTAATGATGTTGCTGACCCTCAAGCTAATATCTTCAATGACTTAGTTCAACTCTGGAATCTGATTACTTATGCAGTGATCACCACAGGGCCCTACTAGTTAATTCTTCCTCCTACCACAGTGCCCCAGTTTTCTATCAAAATGGTGGGGATTGGAGGTAGGTGAAAGTTTATAAATACCATCTCTTTTTTCTAATGTTTCAATCATGAGAAAGTAAATACCATCACTTTTTTCTAATATTTCAATCATGAGAACTTCTAACTTATTTTATTTGAATTATTGTAGGATATTCGATCGTTGGCAGTGATGTGATTGGTGCTATTCAGACGTTCTTTGCTACTGGTTTTTTGCCTAGACAGTGCAATCGTCTTGCTCTAACTCTGATTCCTAAGCGTCAATCTCCTACTTCCATCAGAGACTATAGACCCATTGCATGTTGTAATGTGGTATATAAGTGTGTTTGTGTTACCAAGGTGCTCGCAAATAGGTTACAATGTCTATTACCAGATATTATTAGTCCTTTCCAATCTGCATTTGTTAAAGGAAGGTCCATAATGGATAATATTTTACTTATGCAAGAGATTGTCAAGAATTATCACAAATTAACAAGGGGGAAGCCCCCACTTTGCCATAAAGACGGACTTGATGAAGGCCTACGACTCAATTGATTGGGGTTTCTTGTTTGCAATGATGAGAGTTATGGAGTTCCGTAATCAGTTTGTCCAATGGGTGAGGGTTTGCATTACTTACTCTTATGTTCTCGATCATTATCAATGGGGAATTAGAAGGGTTTTTTTTCCGGGAAAACGGGGCCTTCGACAAGGGGACCCTTTATCTCCGTATCTTTTCCTCTTAGTTATGGAGGGATTCACTTCCATTCTCCGATACAGAATCAGACAACGTCAGTCCTTTGCTTTCCATCCAAGGTGCAAGAAGCTTAATCTTACTCATCTTATTTTTGCTGATGACCTTTTTATCTTGTGTGGAGAAAAGTGTGGTTCTTTCCAGTTAATTGCTGAAGTCCTTTCTGATTTTCATCTATTTTCTGGGCTTAACCCTAATCTTCAAAAGAGCTCAATTTTTTTTCTCTGGTGTTCATGCTGAAACAAATGCTCTATTGAGTGATATATTACCAATTCCTGACGATATGCTCCCTGTCAAGTATCTTGGTGTACCTCTTATTTCCACAAGGGTTAGGGCTATTGACTGTGATCAGTTAACAGAGCAAATCTTAGGAAGGATCCAGTCCTGGGCCAATACCGCTTTGTCTTACAATGGCCGAGCTCAGTTGGTGAAATCAGTTTTATTCAGTATTCAGGTTTATTGGTCCGCCATCTTCATTTTGCCTCAGAAAATTCTGAACGATATTGAGAGACTTTTACGGGCCTTCATTTGGTCCGGTTCTGAACTTAAAAGTTCTGGTGCAAAAGTAGCTTGGCAGTCTATTTGTGCTCCAAAGGAGGAATGAGGCTTGGGTTTTCGAATGTTGAAGGTGTGGAATAAGGCGTCTATGTTACGACACTTGTGGGCTATTTGTCTCAAAGCTAATACTTTGTGGATCAAGTGGATTCGTACATATGTTCTAAAAAATCGAAGCCTATGGAGTGTTAGAGTTCCTAATGAAGCATCTTGGACTATTACGAAAATTTTGAAGCTAAGGAGTCTTGCTCAACCTTGGATCAAATGTGTCATAGGGGATGGTTTGTCTACTTTTCTTGGTTTCACAATTGGCACACTTTGGGACCCTTATATTAGAAGTTTTGTAGTGTTGTGGAAGTTAACCTGGGTAGCTCCTTGAATGCTACAGTGTCATCTATCATTCATCAAGGTGGGTGGAAATGGCCAAGGCCGAGAGGCCGGATTACAAGGGAAATTTTGGCTAGCACTCCCCCCACTCTACTCCCTAACACATCTATGGCAGATTCTGTTCGATGGACTCTCACTGGTACTGGCGTTTATACTGCTAGGTCTGCGTGGCAGGCATTGCGAGAATTGCATCCTATTGTTCCCTAGGCTAGGTGTGTATAGTTTCCTCACCATGTTCCCTGTTGGGCTTTTATTGAGTGGTTGAGTTTTTTGGGGCGGTTGTCTACGAGAGACAGACTTCTTAATTGGGGTATGGGGGTGGATGCTCGCTGCCTGCTTTGTTCTAATGAGAATGAGACTCATGACCATTTTTTTTTTTAGTGTGTTTACTCCAAAGCTGTGTGGAGTTTGATGCTGCATAAAAATAATGTTTCTAGACCCTGTCTTGGTTTGGTTGGTGAAGTGGATTGGATTTGCAATAATAGAAGAGGGTCTTCTTGCTTTTGCACAGTGTACAAGCTCTCCTTAGCTGCAGCTATATACTGGGTTTGGAAGGAAAGGAACAATAGACTTTTTCACGACAAAGCTATGCCTGCTTGTACATTGGGCCTTCAGGTTATTGATGAGGTCTGGGCATGTCTGTGTCCGTGGTGATGCCGTAAGTCAATAGATGCAAATTGTCTGCTGGCTAGAGATTGGAATCTTAGTCCCAGAATTTTCGGGCCATAGTTGTGTCCGTTGTAATTTTCGGGGCTGGTTTCTTTTGTTTGTTTTTTCTTGATGCTATTACATTAAAGCGTCTTTTGTGTTTTGGTTTCTAGCTTGCTAGGAACTCTAGTCACGATATTTGGTATGTCGTTTTTGTACCAAAAATATAATTTATAAAACGGGGAATTAACTATTATTCCGAAGAACAGTGGTTAAGTCCGAGATCGTCCACGGAGAGTAAAAAGCTAAGTTGCGGTACTTTCAACTGATTTCTAATTTAATTCGGAAATAAATGGATGATTGGATTTGATTTGATTAAACTAATAACTATGCTAAAATTTAAATAAAAAGTGATAGCGGTCTGAAAACAAGTGAGAGAAGGGACTAGGGTTTCCGATTCAACCTCCCCTTATAATATAATTATGCGAAATCTAGAGTTTCATTCAACTAATAACCAGACCACCGTAGGGTAGCAAATCCTATCGATAATCCCCAAAAATATTATCCAGATTCGTACTCCGTATAGGCTATCTCAACACGGCACGGACCGTCTCACCGGACTTAACGGGCGGCACGATCCGTCTCACGTCGTATAGTCTATCTCATAAACTATCTTGAAGCATTAATAACCATTGTATGACGGTATTTAATAACGCGCATATAAATACAGTATGAAAATCGAAAGAATAAAAAGTACTTCATAAAAATTATGAATCATCCGAGTCATACAATCAAAAGTTGAATATGAAACCCCAAAAATCTAACAATTATATTACTTGGAGAGGCATCCTCGTTACCCTAGTCGAATAGTTTAGCCGCTCATGGAGTTGGAACAAATAAACATGAAACTAGTAAACTCCATTGAAACTGACTTAAAGCACACAAAAGGAATGAAATATTAAACCCCCAGCCGTGGTCTTGAAATTCTGAAAGTCGAACTAGAACCGCAGCAATGTGGGACTGTGGGTTCTCTGTATTGCTCCGTGATTTTCCTTTGTTTGTGCTCACCCCCGGATCTTGCGCCGCTGCGTCTACTGCTATGATGCGTCAAAAAGTGGTCCAAACCCTTACTCCTCTTCTGCTTTTATAACCCTGCCCGTCGTGCTCTCCAAGTCAGCCCAACATTCTCCCCGAAAACAATCCTTGGTGGGCCACGTTTATTAGCATATTCCGAGAGTCCATGGGAAAGACCAATTCCTTTTCTTTCTATATCTTGGTTACACTGCAAGAATTCTACTTCAATTCTAAATGAAATATGGGCCCACCATAAACAGATGTAAATCATGGGTTCTTTAAGTCCATTTTTCATCCCATGCAACGGCCAAACTGTGGGCCATTTTTTTGACCTTTGTACTGGACTAATTTTTACTCTGTGCTTTGCTTTGACGTCAAATAAAATCCAATTCCGCACTTTAGCTCTAAATATTATTCATGTGTTCCGCCAGCCCTGAAATATATAAAACGAGTATCAAGCTCCGAATAATATACTAAATGGGCGTAATAATAATAAATTAGGGGCTGCTAATGGGCACATTTGCGCCCCTATCAATGTTTGTAGGGTTGCTTTCCCGCATGTTTTTGGTTTGTTTGCTAAATGAGATCTTAATTTACCAAAATAATAATAATAATAATCTGTGACCACAAATCTAGACTACTCAAACTAAATGTATTTTGTTTGGGGTTCACACCCTTATGTTTTGATATAGAATAAGCATGTGAACCTTCACAGATGCTATAATGAAGCTGCCATTTGATGCACATATAACTTTTCTGAAATTGAGAGAGCCTACCTTTTAGACAAAAACTGTGGTCCCCCCTCGCAAATAATCATTCAATGTCTCCCCACTAACCTAAACACTCTGGTGGTCAAGGCCTAGAACCAAAGTGGTAAACCACCTTGGAATGACCAAGGGTAGTTCGTCTTCAAGATCATTTATAATAGTTGTTTCACTAGAAAACTTCCTTCCAAACTTCTTTGCTTGATAATTTAAAATTTGAAGGAGTTAGTTGATATATTTGTGCAATTGAAATGGAAAATGGGATTTTTTTATTAAGTGGGTCAACAATATCAAGAGGGATACTAACAGTATCGTAGTAATTTCTAGTGCTTATCACCAAAACTCAAAATATCAGTACCAACAAATTCAAGAAGGACGCTAGCAAACCAAAACTACAATACAACGATCCCAAATGCATATTAAAGAACTAGAATTCCAAAAAATAACATCTAGTTTTTGTGAAGCCAACTATTTACACCTTTACATTTTATGATTCGGAGAACATGCAATCCAGTTGCTCCATAGTGATCTACAGAAACACGTAAAAATGAAGAAAAAACAAAGATTAGGTTAAGATAGGAACAAAATCGAAGAAATCTTAACTAACCCTAGCTTAATCTACGCGTAAAACCAGAGAGAGAGCTTCTTCGATCCGTAAATCTGGTTCAAACGGTTTGATCTTCTTTGTGTGTGTGTGTTTACGCGTAGAATGAATGGAAGAGGGGAGAGAGGACCTACGAATTGTCTTGACCCAGTCCGGATGACCCGCGAAATGATTTAACCAGCCCCAGTGACCCGCAAACTTTTTTAAGTCTCTCTCTTGTGCCAGCCGTTGGATGAGATCCAACGACCTAAATTAGAAGTCCGCATTTAACAGATTTGCGGGATCCCTTAGTCGGCACTGTATATACATATGTACGTATCGATATAAAGGAAAGAAACGCAGTAACACTAAGGAGTACTCACAAATTCAACCGAGTTAGAAATTTATCGAGTCAAATTGAAACGAAGTCGTCCATTGCCCTTGGATTGTGGTTAAATTAGGGGTGTAACTGGTTCGGTTTGGTCCGGTTCAGGGGTGATTTTGAGGGAACCAGAAAAAACCGGTTCGGAGAGAACATAGAACCGAAACCGGTTTTTAAAGGTCGGTTCGGTTCCGGTTCGGTTTGTCCCGGTTCGGTTTAGAGGTCAGTTCGGTTCCTCACACAGAGAGAGAAGAGATCACAGATCTACCAACTCCACATCGAGCAAAGAAAGAAAAAATACATTTTTAGATCTACAAATTAATATATATATATAAATTTTCCGGACCTAAATTCGACGATCCGAACCGCTCAATGTGTTTAAAACATGTTTTCCATGGCCAACGCGAGGAATCACAAAAAAAAAACCCGAAAGGGCTTCATCCGAGCAGTTTTTCATAATAACCGTACATATATAATTTATCGAAAAATTCTCGAATGAAGCCCTTTCGAGTATTTTTTTTGGACGAATCCTCGCAGTGACCCTTAAAATCACGTTTTAAACACATTGACCGGTTTGGATCATCGAGATTCGACCCCGATCCATGAGGTCCGCAAATTACGAGTTTGAGGGAGTCCTTAGTAGAATGGGATCCATATATATATATACACAACACACTTCCCCTCCAAACTCCCGGATTTTCTTAAGTTACGGACCTTATTGATCCTGAAAAACGGCTCGGATCAAGCCCTTCCCGGTATTTTTTTTTGATGATTTCTCGCGGAGACCCTTGAAAACACCTTTTAAACACATTGGACGGTTCGGATCATCGAAATTCGATCGGGATCAATGAGGTCCGGAATTTAACAAGTTAAGGGAGTTTGGAGGGGAAGTGGACTAGAAGTTTCCTATGAGGGCTCCCTCACAAAAAAAAGTGTGGGAAAACAGCTATAAGCCGTTGGATCGCATGAAGGGCATAGGATCCAACGGCCTACAATTGTTTTCCCGCACTTTTTTTGTGAGGGAGCCCTCACAGGATATGTTCTGATATATATATACACACACACACATACATACATACATACATATATATATATACACACACATTTACAGATCAATCAAAAAAAGAAAAACGATTTGCACATCTAAACCCAGATCTAATACAGTACGTTATACACAAATCTACACAAAAACAGATTTACAGATGTGTGTGTGTGTATATATATATACACACACCACACACGGGTTTTTGGCCGATATATACCAAATTATGAAACAATTCATGAAAATATACCATTTCTTGAACTATTTTAAAAAATGTCATGCCGCACTTGCAGCATGCGGCATCCTACGTGGCACACGAACCCCGTATCCGACGTGGCTGAGCCGTCCACCTAAGCAAATGCCGCAGGTTGGATATGCGGCATTTAACCCTATGTCGCATGTGGCATATGCGGCATTATACTTGGATTCAACAATTTCAAATTTACTTCGATTACTTAGGCTTCTACAGCTTATTTATAATGTATGCTAAGATTTTGAAGACTATACATATAGGAGAGCCACCTCAGAGCATATTTAAGTGTGACAAGATTTTTTTGGGTGTTTTTCCTTTGACTATCCGGACTTGGAAATCGAATTGTTCTTAAAAAAAAATAGAACACAAAATATTGTCGCGAAGGGTTATTCAGGTCAGCATATATTGTGCTCTGTGGATCCAAAATGGGTACCGTTTGCGGCATTACGTAACCCATATGACAGGCTAGATATCTTGTCAAGGCGGCTAGGATTTTTGAATCATGGATCGGGAGTTGTGCTCCCTTCAAAAAGCTTCGCCACCATCTGAAATTTGTAACGATGGTCGCGAAGGGGTTTTGAAGTAAGCATATCTTGTGCTCTGAGGATCCAAAATGGGTACCGTTTGCGGCATTGCATACGCCATATGACAGGCTACACATCTTTGGAAGGCGTCTTGGATTTTGGATTCCCAGACTGAGAGTTGCGCTCCCTTGAAAAAGCTTCGTTACCATCCGTATTCATCCAATAACTATTGAAATAGTTATGGTGGATAAAATGTGTAAACTAGAGCTTCTGTTACAGTAAATCATTTTTAACAAAAAATTAAATTAGGAAATTTAATGACATACTTGTCAATCTCCACCACACGTCTTCTTTTTTTTTTTTTCCGGTGAATTTTAACCCAAGTTTATTTTCATGAAGTGCTACAACAAAAGCCATCAGAAATAGTTCAAGTAATTTGTACCCTAAAACATAGCAAATATAATTAAATATAGAAATTGTCATTAATTGAATGGGAAAATTGTTATACAAACAAAAAATATACTTGAAAGAAATGTCCTTCTCCTGATGCACGGATATTTCGATCATTGTGTCACGATCAACTCTAAGTTGTGTTGTGCTCACCCAGTACGACTTGTTTCTTACATTTGAAACAAATGTCCTTCTTCTTGGAAATGTACTCTCCCAATGTCGGATATTTCTTTCGAGCTTTTGGGTACATTTGCTTTCGATACCCTGACGTAGGGTATGGTTTTTTTTGGTCATACTCCAATATATACGCAAGTTGTTTCAAATGGGTGATTGGAAAATAAAAATTGAGTATGTACCATTTGAGTATACAATACATGTAAAGAGTATACCATTTGTGATGATATTGTAATTGTTATCTACCATTTGTGATGATACTATAATGTAATATCATCACAAATTAGGTAGAATTGTCACCATATGTCACTCGAGTTGTCAGAGTGACTAGACTCTCTCATAATATGGGTGCAACAAAACCTGTCTACTTCCATGCTAGTTGCATAATGTACCCAAAAGCTCGAAAGAAATATCCGGCATCGGGAGAGTACATTTCCAAGAAGAATGACATTTTTTTCAAATGTAAGACAACTTAGAGTTAATCGTGACACAATGATCGAAATATACGTGCATCAGGAGAAAGACATTTGTTTCAGGTATATTTATTGTTTGTATAACAATTTTCCCATTCAATTAATGACAATTTCTGTATTTAATTATATTTGCTTTGTTTTAGGGTACAAATTACTTGAACTATTTCTGATGGCTTTTGTTGTAACACTTCATGAAAATAAACTTGGGTTAAAATTCACCGGGAAAAAAAAAATGTGGTGGAAATTGACAAGTATGTCATTAAATTTCCTAATTTAATATTTTGTTAAAAATGATTTACTGTAACAGAAGCTCTAGTTTAGACAATTTATCCACCATAACTATTTCAATAGTTATTGGACGAATACAGATGGTAACGAAGCTTTTTCAAGGGAGCTCAACTCTCAGTCTGGGAATCCAAAATCCAAGACGCCTTCCAAAGATGTGTAGCCTGTCATATGGCGTATTCAATGCCGCAAACGGTACCCATTTTGGATCCTCGGAGAACAAGATATGCTTACTTCAAAACCCATTCGCGACCATCGTTACAAATTTCGGATGGTGGTGAAGCTTTTTGACGGGAGCACAACTCCCGATCCATGATTCAAAAATCCTAGCCGCCTTGACAAGATGTCTAGCCTGTCATATGGGTTACGTAATGCCGCAAACGGTACCCATTTTGGATCCACAGAGCACAATATATGCTGACCTGAATAACCCTTCGCGACCATATTTTGTGTTCTAATTTTTTTTAAGAACAATTCGATTTCCAAGTCCGGATAGTCAAAGGAAAAACACCCAAAAAAACCTTGTCACACTTAAATATGCTCTGAGGCGGCTCTCCTATATGTATAGTCTTCAAAATCCTAGCATACCTTATAAATAAGCTGTAGAAGCCTAAGTAATCGAAGTAAATTTGAAATTGTTGAATCTAAGTATAATGCCGCATATGCCACATGCGGCATAGGGTTAACTGCCGCATATCCAACCTGCGGCATTTTCTTAGGTGGACGGCTCGGCCACGTTGGATACGGGGTTCGTGTGCCACGTAGGATGCCACATGTTGCAAGTGCGGCATGGCATATTTTTAAAAGTAGTTCGAGAAATGGTATATTTTCGTGAATTGTTTCATAATTTGGTATACATCGGCCAAAAACCCCACCACACACATGCATACAGATTACAGATCGAGAGAGAGAGAGAGAGAGAGGCGACGAAACCAGATCCATCGTCATCCATCTTCTTCTTCATTATCCATCATCTTCTTCATTATCCATCATCATCATCCATCATCTTCTTCATTGTCTCCAGAGGAGGACGAGGAGGAGGTTGGCCTCTCGTCGCCAGAGGCTAATGGTTCTAAAATTCACACTTCACAACACAAGGTGCTATTAATCTCCCAGACAATTCCTTAGTCCAATAAAAACCCAATATTGAAGATCGTCGATTCCGATTCTAAATCGAAACCCAGAATTGAAGTTCAAAAGAGAATGGAATTCCGAAGTCGAATCGAACAAAAAGAAGCATTTTAGGAGAGTACCTGAGGACTGAGTTTCAGTCGAGGTGTCTGAAAGAAAGTCGCGACCTTCGGGGCAAATGTTTTCCGGGTAAATTTTTCGGAAATCGTTTTCCAGCTCAAAAGGACTGGGTTTCCTTCGACAAGCAAACATTTTCCATTTGAGCTTTGTTTTTCGTTTTGCCAAACATCGGAAAATGTTTTTCACCCGAAATAAACGGAGCATAAGACGAGTCAGGAATGAGAGTATTAGTATAAAGACTTAAATTTTTCTTGACTTTGTATAAAATGGCTAGAACACATTCATATTTATATTACTTCATGAAAGGCTCTAATCTAAAGATATTTTCCAGACAAGGAAAACTTTGAGATAGAGTAGATTTTAGAATTACACATGTTACTAATTCTCACATAAAAATCTAGATATTTCACAATTATATTCTAGAATTTCTAGGAACTAAATAAATTTTGAGAGAGATTCTAGAATTACACATTGACTAATTCTCACAAAAAAAAATCTAGATATTTCACAATAATATTTTAGAATTTCGAGGAACTAGATATTTATATTAGGGGTGCCCAGCAAGTCAACAGTTCTACCCAATCTGCCCAAACCGACCAAACCGAACTGTCCGCGAATCACACCAGTTATGTTGTGGATGGATGCAGATCCTAATGTTCTAGTTTTGGCCCAATAATCCTTCTTCAATTCTCCCGTTCCACTACCGAACCGACCCAACCGTACCTTACTCCCGGATGGGTGCTGATGGAGAGTACGACATTCCGTGACGAGCGGATCGGTTTGGGAACCGACCCGATCCGCCCAAAACCGATCCGCGGATAGGCCTAATTTATATCTCCCAATTTTTCATCTTCGTGCTTTTGTTAATTGAATTATTTGAACTTTTTTTTCTTGTGCCAAAATATTAAATCTATTATGCTTAAATAACGTTAATCGTAATTAATATACAAAATAAAACCATGCTTACATTTAAAATAAAGTTATTAATATAACTATACCTAATAACACCAAAAAAAACCATGCTTACATTTAAAATAAAGTTATTAATATACAAAATTTCAAGTCACTCAACTGAAGTCTATTATATTAAGGCTTTCTGGTACTTTAATTATTGAAAGAAAAGAAAAGTCCTTATATATATGATTTAGGCAAAATACAATCAAAGTATGTTTTTTTTTTTTTCCTTCTATTAGATATAACGGCTTAAATTAATGTGTTTGGAGTCCGCTTATTAAAATATAGTCCGGCTTTTTTCCAATAAATAACCATATGATACGTTCCGAATTAGAATACACAGGTGCACAAAGTCACAACAAAATCGAATCCTTACAAGAATATGTGGAACCCAAATTTACATTGGAACTCCACATCGAAAGTTTACTGGAGCGATCTTTGAAAATATAATCGACCATGCATAATAACTTGGACTATAATTCGGCCTTTGTCTTTTGAGACGTGGAGAAACTGCATGCATTAAGAATTTCTGTTGTAATTTCACTTCCTAATACTGGTATCATTAATTTTCTGAATGACTTGCAAAGCTTCCACACATTAATTCGGCCTTTGTCTGTTGAGACAGACTTCATTTGCCCCCTTTTATTTTGCTCTAACTTGACTTTGCCCTTCAAATACAGCAATGCTATATGCAAGGAAAAGACTTGCAGGGAATCACGTAGGGAAGGTCCTGCGGGGTCCAGTACGGATCCCGAACGACTAATCCGAGCCGCTCAAGAATTTAGAAACACATTTCGAGCGGGCCAGCTAAAAACCAGCTCCATCCGATATGTTTAGATGCTCGATCCAAACTTTCATTTTTTCTTTTTTCATCCGAGCCATTCAAAAATAAAAGTTTGGATCAAGCATCCACACATATCGGATGGAGCTAGTTTCTCGCAAGCCCACTTGAAATGTGTTTTTAAAATTTTTGAGCGGCTCAAATTAATCAGTCGTTTATGATCCGTACTGGGTCCCGTAGGGCTTTCCTTGCGTGATTCCTTGCAAATCTTCCTTGCACATATCATTTTTGCTTCAAATAGTAGTAGTATTTTTTCCAACTTTCATCACTTTGTCTTATAATTGTTCAATTTGGTTGAATGATATCTTTAACTCGACTTGGTAAATTGATGTACTATCATTCAAGCACCATGTGGTTACCAACATATATGCAACGCGTGTGACAATTATTGGGCATTAATAAGTATCTGATATTCTACATTATAAAATGGCTCAGTTTTTTGAATCTCCTATATTTTCAGCCATTAATTTTAATGGATGGTCATGATTGATTTTCACTACCCGTGACGCTTGAAGGATAGTACATTAAAACATTAGGAAAGAAGAAGATTGGAAAGATAGGATAGAGAGATTGAAATAAATTGGGAAAGATTTGGAGAGAGAAATATTTAGAAAATTAGGAAAGAGAAAGGTGGCCGGTTTGGAGTTTATTTGAACTTGATGATGCCAACGTAATTATTCAAACCAACTAGGATGGGGATATAAATAAGTTTCCCACAACATTATAACAATGCAACCCCACTGGAAAATCACCATTTCATCAGCTCTCCGTCAACGACAACGGTCAAACTGATCAATGTCGCGACGAGTCTCAATACCTTCTTGACATTTTCAACATCACTTTTCACGTTGGGGAATTTTGATGGTTCCGAACATGGCCGTCACATCGTGATATTCGCGCAAATTTCGTAGGGTACTCTCAAGGTATATATGCTTGTTTGTTGAAGCGCAATTGAGGGACTCGGGGGAGGTGCTGTGCACCCCTCGGCCGTTGGATCGAGTTTTGGACTGCTTGGATGCGTTCGGCAAATTTTTTTAATTTTAATTTTTTTTACCGGTAAAAAATCAAAACACATCCGCAATTGAGCCGTCCCAGTAGGGTATTTGGGATCCTATTAATGGACATCAGATTAGTCCACATTTTATAGTCTATTAGTTTATTCAATTTAATTAGTGGGTGAACATTACCCAGCTTGTGTGGATCCCATACCCGTTCCCAGGGATGGAGCCAGAGGGGGGCCAATAGGGGCGGTCGCCCCTGCAAGGGAAAAAAAACCTCTAGTATTATATAGAAAAACATTTTTTTCCTATGAATTATATAGGCTCGCCCTTGCACAGTATTTTAGGAAAAAAAAATGCCCTTGCATAGAGAAATTCTTGGCTCCGTCGCTGCCCGTTCCCAAATGGATGATCGAATCCGTCTATTCTATAAGGCTTGATTTTTAGTCTTTTTGGACAAATCTACTCAATTGAATATTGGTTAGTAAAATCGAAAAGAAATCCACTGCACACAACAAAGAAAAGAAAAGAAAATACAATGTTTTTGTATTTTCATGACCCACAATTGTTTTGCAATATTGCAATGATCTTAACAGGCATTCAAAAACCGGCTTTCGCATTTTATGACAAAGGAGGTAAATATGAATGGTTCAAGAAAGACAGCACCCTTGTGGAGCCTTACTCTTCAAACCACCAACTCATGCAATTCGCCAATGCCATTGCATTCCAAGGAAAGTTCTATGCGTTGAGTTTGCAAGGAACTCTAGCAGTTATGGAGAAAATCGATTCCCATTTCAGCTTCACAAATTTAAACACAAACAGGGCTGTTCCTAGTGTTCCTTCGATCAATGCATTTCAAGGAATATTTGGTTGAATACAATGGGGAAATTTTGTTGGTTTTGATTTTCTTATATCTAAGAAATCTATTCACATTGTGAAAAATGTGGATATTTATCGGCGTCAGTACGATAGACTTTCATGGGAGAAGATGGAGAGTATTGAGGAAAGAACATTGTTTAATTGTGGGTGCTAATATCAGTTATGCAAAGCAAAATGGGATGCTGGGAAAATTCCATATGTTTTACTTATGAAAAAGTTGATGAGTGGTGGGTATATGATATTGAGAGAGAAAACATCTCACCTGGTTGGAAAAACTTCGATTCTACAACGAAATCTCGGCTGTGTTCGGTTGCCTTCTCAACCAAAAACATTTCGGCAAAAAAGTAAGCAATGGGGTCCACCCCCAGCCGATAGCTTTTCAAAGTCTGGGGCCTTGTACTAAAGTTTTCTATTACACGATGGGTTTTGGGGATGAGAGAGAGGGAGAGTGGACAATTTCATTGCACATTGGATTTTGGGGTGAAGGAGGGGTGAGGGGGGCCCACGGACTCAATTTTGTCTGCCAAAAAGGAAAGTGGGTACAGAGAAGAAGGGATGGGCTGGGGCAACTGCTTGACTGGTTTTCAACGCGTCAGACGTGGACCCCATTGGTTACTTTTTTTCCGAAAATTTTTGGCTGAGAAGCCAACCGAACAAAGCCCCCAGTGTAGGATAAACGCCACGGGAAATGTAATTCAAGGTGTTATTGACTTGGGAATTTGGAGTTTTCAATCTTTTTTTTTTAATGTATAAATTGTTTAATCCATTGCAAAAGTACTAACAAGTTATTCCATAGATGTTCTGTTTTTTTTCCTTCTTCTTTCTATTTTGGATACGTTGAAGCATATCACATATCTTATGACAGTCTTAGGGGAGGGTGAGCAGGTTGCTAGGTAGGGATGGCAACGGGGCGGGTTTTGATGATCCCGGCCCCGACCCTAAAATTCCCTAACCCGCCCCTAGCCCGACCGGGTAATTTATGGGTACCCCCGCCCCCGCCCCTATCGGGTATCGGGTTTACCCGCCCCGCCCCTATTTTTTACACATATTAGTAAAATATATTTTAAACTCCAATTAGTGAGCACAAATGATAAAAGTTCAGAAAATAACTTTTACAACTTAACCAAAATCTACTATCTAATGTTGTATTTTAGTTGTAGAACTAAAATTATAAGAATAAAAATAAAATTTGATGCATATAAGTGAGGAAATATAATTTGATATGTACATATAAGAGTATATAAATATAGTTTTACATATATATATGTATGTCGGGGCGGGGTGACCATACCCCTGCCCCTACTCTAACCCTGGCGGGTTTTTCAAAATCACCCCCTGCCCCTACACGTTACCCAAAAAAATAGTAAAAAGCTCTACCCTATCGGGGCACAGTAGGGCGGGTTCGGAGCGGAGCGGGTTGAATTGTCATCCCTATTGCTAGGGTGTGACCCTCAGCCTGATAAGCGGGGAGGCAAGGCCCTAATTCTTGGCATATATGGCTTTGTGTATAGTACTGTCAAGCTCCACATTTCATAACAGTCATACCGTATGCTATGCTTTAAAGATTGAACTAATTATATAAACTCAACAACAATATTGTTGCCCCCTATCAAATTGAAACCTCCCCCGAGGTGTCTGATTAATGCAGAGACATTCCTTGATGTTTTTCAAACAACACCACCCTCCCTTACTTTCGAAATTAATAGAGATTTCTTCTGTAAATTTCACTTACCTCCCCTGAGGTTTCTGACAATAACAGATACCTCTCCTCATGTTTCAAAAATTGCACTGACCTTCCCTCTGGTTTGGTTGTCGGCTGCAGATTCTGCCCTCTTCTTTAAAGGGCCGTTACTAGGCATGGAAATAGCTTACATCAGCTTCTGAACTCATTTCATTACCCATTTTACCCCTTTAGAATGATCGTATGACATCAATACCCTTCTAAACTCAATTTAAAAGACATTAATATTCCTAATCAAAACTAGTTACTAGAGATCAAGTTATTATACATGTTTCTCATTATGTGTGTATCCAAAATTAACACATACATACATTTGGTTTTAAATATGCATGTATGAGGTTTTTTACTTTTATTTCTTTTAACAAAGCTCGAAAAAACTTTTAAATTTTTTTGAAGTCAAATGTCTGTGTAAGGCATAAATCCAAAGGAATTATGGTTACTTTTTTTTTTCATGAAGCTTCAATTTTATTTTATTTTATTGCAAAGAAGGACAAAAATTTCTAAAATATATGGGTTTAAATTCATTTCAACTTTTTCTCCAACCCTACACCATGCATCTTTACACGACTAATTTTGCACAACTACTACACCAAAATTAAAGGCTGTTGGGGATGGCGTTTAAGCTTGGGTGGAGTTGTGAACCCTGCCCTAATAATCACAATCGGAGCATTGATCCTTGTAAAAACACCTTTAGAATTTTCTCGGAATTAAATTTTCGCAACTTCACTGAAATTATTAATCTTATTAAAAGTAGTAATTTAAATCTTAAAAAAATAGGCAAACGCATTAAAGTTTTCAAGTTAGTTTTCAGAAGAAAATATACATGACTCTTCAAACACCATTTGCACACTATTTGGATACCTAAACTTATATACATGCGATTACAAATATGCATGTATAAAAAAAATTATTTCTATAAAGTATAAAAAAAAATATGCATGTGATAAATCTATACCAATATGCACACTATTTGGATACCTAAACTTATTCTATGAATGTGTCTCTGGAATTTAAAGAGAGATATATTTCGATATAAATATATAGGAGTATCTACATATAATACAATTGAATAAATATAAATAAATGATAGTACATATATAACATAGTTATAGTAGAGGGTGATGTATTTGTTATTGTTAGACAACCTTAGGAGAGGTCAATGAAAGTACAACATTGTACATTCACTGATTCACATGCTCTGACGGAAGTTAGCTGACAAATCTAAGAGGGGAGATCAATGCAATTTCAAAAACCTAAGGGGAGGTTTCTGCTATTGTCAGAAACCTCATGAGAGGTAAGTGAAAATTACCCGTCCTTCTTCCGTTAATTTAGTAATGTACTATTTGTTAGCGGGAAATATTTTGGAAGGAAAAAGAGGATATAATAAGAGGGGATATAGAGGTGGATATGATTAGAAAGGGGAATTATTTTATAGAAGGGAGTTCTAAAAATTACTCGGTTTGTTTAGTTTTTGGTGGAGGGAGATATGAAGGGATGGGTAATGTACAATACTATGAAATTTCTGCTTTGCCCTTCACAAACAAACCGAGGTCCTTCATTTAATTTTGATAGAACCAAACCCTTGCACTTTCAGATGAAAAAAACTCTACAGCAAAGGCTATGTTTGTTAACACTGCCTGTTTTCTGTTTGTTGAAAACCAGTTTCTGTTTTTTTTCTAAAAAGAAAGTAAATACAGAAAACATTTGGGTAAAGTTCACTGACCTCCCCTGAGGTTTCTTACAAATACAGATACCTTCCCCTCACGTTTCAAAAATTGCATTGTCCTCCCCTCTGATTTAGTTGTCGGTTGCAGATTCCCCCATCCGTTAGTTAGCCGTTACTTAGTCGACGGAAACTGGTGACATCACTACCTAAATCTATTTTCCTACCCATTTTACCCTTGTGGAATGATGGTAAACATTAAATCCCTTTCCTACTCAATTTTAAAAGTCATAAATGCCCCAAATTACAACAAATATATTATACATCTCTCCCATAAACTTTTTTCACTAAAATTAAAATGCATATATACATTTTTTTTTTTTTGAAGAAAACATAACGAAAACGAAGTACCATTTATTTTTTAATAAGTGGTTGGTGTTGTGCTTGTAGGAATGGTGATAATAAACAATGATAAATCATTCCTCTCAAATACGAGTATACTTTTACATATAAATGTAAATAAATACAAGTATACGTTTTACATATAAATGTAAATAAATAAAGAAGTATATATGTCTATACATACATATGTATAAAGGTGCAGAGGGGAAGTATCTCTTAAATTTAGAAACCTTAGGGGAGGTCAATGAAAGGGCAATATCAGAAACCTGGCAAATCTGACAGGGGAAGTAAGAGTAATTTCAGCAACCTAAGGGGAGATATTTGTTGTTGTCAGAAACCTCAAGGGAGGTACGTGAAATTTACCCAAAACATTTTGTCTCAACTTGTTTCCACAAAAAAAAAAAAAAAAAACAGAGAATTATATCCAAGCAGAAGTAGGACTACATCAAGAATCCCAAGACCAATAGAAATATAATAACAAGATTAGGGTTTCTAGTATGTGGTTGTATGTAGTAATTTGAGGGGTAACACGGTCATTACGCATAAGGATTTTGTCTTCAACATCCAAAAATTTTAGTGGGTTGTATGAAGCAAAAAGTGGGATGCGGATTGAATTTGCCAATAACCAAATGTCACGCACACAAATCAAACCCATTATTGAACACAGCCTGTGTACATAATCCATAAAAGAAGAGCAACAGACACTCAACATTTCCTGTTACTAACATCATCAACAAACTACTGCAACTTATAGACTTCAGTTATTAGCGAACCAATCTATGCAAGACTCCTTCATCCGTTGTGTACGCAGAAGATGCGTATCCAGTGTCCAAGCCACATCCCTAACGTATATGACAAAGAATTACCAAAAAGGTGGCAGTGGAATGTCCGATTCGATGTTAGAATCTGACAGCCACTAAATCAAATGTCTGTGCATCATAGATCGCAAGTGGCCAAGGCTATAATCCGACAAAAGTTTTCTGATGAGCTGCAAGTACATCAACACTAGGGGAATTTCCCGAAACAACTGTACAGAGTCTGATGCAAAAGATTTTGACAGACTTGCCTTCAGCTTACTAATACTTCATAGACAATAACAAGAAGTGTAGAGTCAATATTGTTCAGGACTTGCACATAAAACCAACCATCAAATGCGATCAATAAAACACTACCATTAATAATGTTATGTACCTCGAACAAATGACTGGAGCTCTCAAGATGCCTCCAAATATGGCTCGAACATTGAGAACTTGCAAATGGGTTTAGATGGAGGAGTGGGCATCTTCTTGATTAACTGAACTATCATCTGAGGAGTGGGATGCTGAAGGACTAAAACCTCCCATGTCATCTGGAGAATCAGATTCATTCTCATCGGTCTCGGGCCTCAAGGCTAAATTGGCTACGAGATGCAGCTGTCCTACATTCTCAAGTTTGTGCTCTAGCGTGTGCTGCTGATTAAAACGGCCTGGAAGCTTGGCGGAACTATTATAGCAGCCTCCACACAGGTCAAAGCCCATTTTCTCCTTGCAGTCCTTGCATCTGTATCGCTCCCCAATTATAGGAAGCATCTGCATTAATAGTAGAAGGAAGATTTGCATGTGTTTGATTTGAAAGATCTGGCACAATCTAGTAGTAGTACATATCTCACGTTCTCACAAAATTAGAGCATAGACCGGATTGAACCAGTTTTGTGGTTGACTAAGAACCAAACCAATTTTCTACAAGTTGAGATTTGGTGAACCACATCAATCTGAAACTCAGAACCAATTCAACCGAATCAATGAACCAATTTTCTACAAGTTGAGATTTGGTGAACCACATCAATCTGAAACTCAGAACCAATTCAACCAAATCAATAAACCCATAGAACCGATTCGACCTAATCAATCCAAAGGATCTGGCACAATCTAGTAGTAGTACAGAACTCACATTCTCACAAGATTAGAGCATGGACCGGATTGAACCTGTTTTGTGGTTAACTAAGAACCAAACCAATTTTCTACGGGTTGAAATTTGGTGAAACACATCAATCCATGAAACTCATAGAACCAATCCAACCGAATCAATTCAAACTGGTAGACTACGGTTCGGAGATGGTTTTGAAGTACAGTTCACAAACTATTCAAAACACTCGAAAATAAAAATAAAAAATTAAAGTAAAAAGTAACATATCAAACTTATTTTTCCACCAATTCGACTAAAATCACCACATCCCAACAAAATAATCATTCTGCACATATGCATGTATGTATATGTATCACTATGGTTTGGATTGGTTTGGATTCGGAACAAATAGTAAAATTTTAGAACCAAACCATTTAGTTTCCTATTTTTTTTAAACCTAAACCCTGCAACTAAAAAACCAAACCCAATTGCTAGGTTTGGACGGATTCGTACTAGACTATTAGTTCCACGATTTTCCCTCGCTCCCCTAAAATTAGTCCGATAAGTGGCTGCATGCATAGACACCATGAAAGACTTGATTTCGTGTTAGCTTGGACAAGGACACATGACAAGACATACGCCAATTTCATGCAAATGGAGAACCCCACATGTAAGAACAAGTTAAAAATAAGTATTTATATTTATTTTGTGCATATGCAAGTACTTTATTCATGGATCATTACAAATAAAACATAACTCTGGGTTAAGTAAAAATGACTACATATTCCAAGACTAAAAAGACCAAGCAATGGGTGGTGTCTTAGTGTTGGAATACGTGAAACAAAAATGTGCATTACCAGATGTTGTAGTCTGCAAGGATATGAGTACTCTAAATCTCAGTGAACATGTAGCCCTTGATAGAGAATGGAAAAAAAGGATCCATGTAGTCGACCCCCAATTGGGACATAAGACTCGATTTGGTTTGGTTTAGAAATGTGCATTCCCAATCGTCCGAAGAGTGTCCATTCTAAACCACGTGTCAGAAGAGGGTAAGGTGCTAAAAGAATACGAGCACTGCTGCATACCCAGAATAGGTACCCAGAATTCAAAATTGCATGGTCCAGGTTCACTTCAATTCAATCTGGACCTTGCAATTTTGAATTCTGGATAAATTCTGGATATCCATTCTAGGTACCTAGACTTTCTGAAAGAATACAAAAGACATGCTCGGACTAGTGATCTATATTATCTAACGATGCCTTACAGAGTGCACATCTTTCTTAGAAGTGTCTCTGCTTCTTAGGCTGAATGAGATTACTCAATTTGTGGTTAGTAGTCAACCTAAAAATCAAATAAAGAACTTCATGTTGGAGGTCTTCCCACCAATCTCACCCTAAATGGATCACCACTACTTCCCCACACTTTACTATGCTCTTGAACATTGCACGACAATCAAACCTAAAGTTTTTCATCACAATGTCAATTCAACTAGCCTGTACCAACCTGCCAATCCAATACAGAAATTTGGACGATTTTGAGCGGTTATGCTTCGGAAATTTGGTCGGGTGATGGGTCAAAATGAAAACTGACCCAAACCAGCCCCGTGTACACCCCTAATTAGGGCTTGGTTTGGCCCCACCATTTTTAAAACCATATCTGCTAAACACCTTCGCAGTCTCACAACTAACACAGTTTCCACCACAATAGGCGGCAAAATCATTAACCACCACACTCCCTATTACAAATTCACCACCAAACCCATTAACACAACCATCACCATGATCTTAAATCAGCAAAAATGCCGATCTCTGAAAAGCAATTAGTCTAAAATAAAATGGTGTATTATTAAGTGCTGGCCGATGGTTGTATGAGATTTGATAATTTGGGAGGGCTAGTGGAAGGGGAAGGGAGTGAGGGCGCTAGGATGAGTACTAGTGGCTGGGCTAGATGGGAGAGAGATGAGAGATGGTGTTCTCCTGTGGCTAAGTTCATGTTCAGGTCCTTAGTGAGAGTTTCAATAGTAGACTTGAAAAGAATCAGAGGTTTGTATTAGGGGAGCTGCAATAGTAGTTACGAGATGACAGCTGCAGTATCAAAACTTGTTTACATCTGTCTTGTCATATTGTGTCTCTATCCACAAGGTATGCCATAGAAAGAATGGCCTTGCAGGAATAAAGAGTTGCACAGCCCTAAAGAGCTAGTCCTTAACACAAGCCTCTAATAAAGAACTCCTGTGACGATGTTGGATAGAGTTCTAGGTTGTGCTCTCAACCTATCTTTTTTTTATTGGTAGTTTGACGAAGATCTTGGGAGCTGCTCGTAGAGATGAGTATCAAGCCTAAGCAAACCCGGTCAGAGCCAAGGGGTGGTTGCTTGGTTAGGTAGGTATAATCTTAGTGGAGCAAACCAGAGCTTGTTGAGGCGAGCCAGCAACCTTGCCACAATGGTGACCAGCTAGGGCCCTAGCCTACCCTCTTTGGTGAGGGACTATGAGGCCGTTTGCAGAGTCACACGTAAGCCTATGAGCAACCCGATACGAGGTCAAGTGATGGCTTGTCACGTAGTGTGGGTAACACATAACTTTGCTCACGTATAATACTTATTGATTTACCAAGACAAGGTAATGATCATGGACTCGTAAGTGTACACTCTATGAGAAAATGGGCACAAAAGGAAGTCAGCAATTTTCAGTGATCATCCACACATATCAATTTGACAAGTACCAGAAAGAAGGATAGAAAAACTCCCATTAACAGCCGTCATGAGACAACTATGCGATGTATCCACAGTGACCACCAGGTTTTAGTATCATAATTTACAAGTTTGAAATTTGTGGTTTCCAATCGCAAGAATCATAAAGCAAGACAAGGATTGACCTTACCCCACAATAATCACAACCAACTCCAATGTGAACCTTGGGACCGCGGCCAGACAACCATGATTGTATAGGATTGGTAGAGATTGACGGTACATTGGCAGCATTATTGGAGGACTGGATTAAACCTAGCATTTCAGCAACACAAGCAAGATTCAATTATAGATTCAATTATGCAATAATACCACCACAAAACATAACATGGCTACTAGAACATAGGATGCATTGTTGAACTAATCCAACTGTATCTGCAGGACACATGCAAAGTATCATGTTGATGTCCATACCCAAACATGGTGCCTTGAGAGATGTCTAATGAGCTAGTTATTGTTCTTGTTGACCAACATGCGACAGATTTTACTCCAAGCACCCCACGGCCCTATCTTGTCAATTCAAATATGTTTAAATAACCAAAAAATCCACATACATCATATTTCACCTAGGAGGATTTCAAGGGTTTTCCTTGCATTTCAGACGTCATCGTCCCAATCAAAATCCGCTTGGGAAATGGAATGACTTTGTTGCTTTCTTTTCTTCAACCTATAAAGTAGCAACTTCTATATGCAAATTCTGATATGAAGATATGGACCCAATTGGAGAGCTTATAGATTATCATTCTTCAACATTTCAAAACTCAAGGTCGAGTTTTCTCCAATCAAGGGAAATGATGCAGTCCATAAAAAAATGCAATGGGTAGTTTGGTGATTTCACAAGATTCAAAGTCATGGGTTGATGGGTATTCCATTAGTCGATATATGAGTCTCCTATGTTACATGCATTTTCACTTATATACATTTAACCACAAGTTTCTATGTATTGAATGCGAAGGACTATTCCCATTCCTAAGAGATCTTGGAACAATGGATCTATCATGAGATGAACGAAACTAGTAAGGGATCATGATTTCACAAGATTCGAAGTCATTGGTTGATGGATATTCCATTGGTTGATATATGAGTCTCCTAAGTTACACACATTTGCACTTATATATATTCAACCACAAATTTCTATTTGTTGAGTGCAACTATTAGTTCATTTCATCACAGTGCCCTAGTGATTATGCGATGTATCCATCCATTACTAGGTTCATTCATCTCGTGATCCGTTGTTCCTAGATCTCTTAGGAATAGGAATAGTCCTTTGCAGTCAACACATGGGAAACCTATAAATTCATGTAACTTCAAGACTTCGAGCTATGAATGGATGAATGAATATTGTGTGATGCAATCATTTTTCTTGGGTGTGATGCTAAAGAGGCCCTAGGTGTGATGCCTAAGGTTGTCCAGGTGTAAGGCCTAGAATTCTTTATTCTATCTACTGTTCAGTACACTGTTTACATCATAATTTCCATTTACACAAAATTCAACCCCTAGGTGTTAGCCTGGTGGTGAAGGCCTAGGACTTGGGGTTGCGTCCTCTTAAGAAGCTATCAACTCTTTTGGGGCTTTAATTGAGCCCCTCGCCAGTGAACAATGGGATTTGTCCCCAGCATTAGTCGAGATGCACGTAAGCTGGCCCGGACACCTGAGTTAATAAAATAAATAAAAAAGACTCAATATTGTAAGCTTAAAATTTCATATACGTACAATGTAGCATTTAAATATCTGAACATGCAGATGAATTTTCTGGACAATTTGAAGGTTGTCACAAAAAGGTTATGACTTACCATTCGTTTCACTTCACAATTCAGAGAAAGATAATTCCAATTCATGATTTGACGACTATGCCCAAACTACTAGTATAATTTACTTTTCAGAACAACAAGAATAAAAGGTAAAAAAGCAAGTAAAACATACATGTTGGTGGGCTCCCACTCTGACTTTCAGTGTGCTTATAAACATTCTCCTTTCTTAATGCATATTGCTCAGAGAACTGCTCCTCCAAGAATTGCTTCAACAACAAACAAACTTTTGGGCACCCAATTGGATGTGCACTTTGACAAACTTGACATATAGGGACCCTATCAGTGGGACTGATGATGCAGACTTCACAAAATACTACACAAAAGAAGACATCAGAATTACAATTACTTACACAACGCTTTTCAGACATGTAGGATGACTACGTAAAGCATCTCCGACTCAATTCTTCAAAATGAAGAACCAAAATTGTATATATAACCCAAAAAGTGATTGCAAAGAATACGACTATTTATTTGAATCCAATTATCATTCTTTCATTTATTCAAATTTCATCAACTTCTCTCCGAACCTCTACTTTCCCTAAAAAAAATTGAAATTTTTAAAAAATTTAGCAAATTTGTTAAATATATTGATGATTGGTCTCATTTTAAAGTTATTGTAATCTCTTTCCAATTACACTAATTTTATTGAAAAACAATGTTAATATAACATATTGCGGTAGTTTAAAGGTGGGAAATGAAATGAAGAAGGTTCTTCATTTGGAGGGATGGTTCTTCATATTTGGAGCATCAAAAATGGTCTTTCAAATTGAAGAAGAAAAATGGAGTGTGGTTGGAGCAGTGAAGCTCTTCAATGGTTGGAGATTGTCTTAGTAGTAAGATTACCATGGCCACAGTTTAGAACTACAGGTTGATAGAGCAGCTCCTTGCATGCCGCACAATGAAAATCAGTGATAAGGAACTGCTGGGAATTTTTCTGTTTATTCCATATTCCTCCGAGCATAGTGTACTGTTCGGATGCCACTTTTTCAATTCCCCCAAAATTTGGTTCTGCAGGAATGGACATTTTAGCTTCTTTATGAAAGACAATAGTACTTTCCGAACCATTGGTTGTTGAAGGTTCCCCATCTACTATATAACACGATCCTAAACAAACCATACTATTGCATGAACAGGTAGTAGAATGTGGGGGAAGATAACTGCGACCACTCAACCCTTCACTGGATTCTGATCTCAAGCAATTAGCAAGCTGGGGCGAGAACGATTCTAATCTCTTTTCTTCCTCTGCAACAAAAAAAATAAGAAAACATCAGATAGTATGCATTTGAAAGCTATGGATAACCACACGATAAATGGTTCTTGACAAAAGCATAAATCTAATGATTCCAGCAGTTATACATGGCTATAAGGCGGGAAATAGCACATCAATGCATATATTAGGTATTCTTACAAGTGAAAACAGCTGCAAAATGGAACTTTCATTCCATAGAACTAGATCGTCAGTTTAGCAAAAATATTAAAAAAATAAAATAGATAACCCTGTCCCCAAAAGTAGATTCCGTTTTAAAGCGAATGGTTCAAAAATTTCCATTTGTAGGCAAATTTTCATTCCTTATAAAAAAGGACTAATGTGTAATATTTCATAAGCAGTTTGCTAGAGAGAGAGAGAGATAGAACACATCCATGCAAAGTAATATTGAGATGGTAAGAAGTAAGAACCATTGCAACAAACCTGTCACTTGTTGCTCCTTTCTTTTATAAGCTTTTGGGTACAACTTCAAAAGCACGAAATGAAGTAATTGACAGATGCTAGGGAAATGATTATAAGGATGCCGACAAAGTGGACAGTGTGACACCTCCAAATCCATCGCTCTGAATACACACCAGAAGCATGATATGTGCCCACAGGCTGCAAACAAAGGAAATGGCATAAAACATTATGATGGATCACAACTGATTTGTAGTCATTACAATGCCTTCTTACCTAATACAACAGGCTTGTAGAGGAGATCCCTGCAGACCAAAGCGAAATCGCAATTAAATAGATCATTCACCAGAATAAAATATAACCACATAGACCCAATTAGTGCGAATCTAAATATCCCTTCGAATATCAAACCCGTTAAGTTTTAAATAAGTTGAAGTTGAAGTACATACCATCTAAGGTAAGGCAATTGGCAAAAATATAACACTTCACCTCATTCCATGGCCGCATGGCGCATGATATAGAAACATTTCCTTTTTGAGTGACATGCATGAAAACAAGAGTGAAAAGCTTTGAACTTTTTTGTTTTTCATCTTAAAGGACAAAAAGTGGTCGAAAATATTGTCAATTCAAGTATTTCATTTAGTTAATGCCAAAATCATAGGTACTGCAACCACTGTCCAATTTTCCCTAAACTACAGTTAGAACACAAAAGCCGCGGCAACACACCCTCTATTTTCTTTTTCATATATACATAAAAGAGTCTAAAAAGGATGAGAGAAACAGAATGTGTGCCGGAGTCCTATAATTGTACTAGTTGCTTATTGGTGTTTTCAAAACATTCCATATTGTTTTATGGTTGTAAGCTGTGTTTAAATGTCTTCTTCACGTTTATTACATGATCTATACCAATTTTTTAAATCATGTACTTGACTACACTAATATGAAAAAATCAGTTTTAGTAGCAGACCATATAAATTCTTATTCTATTGGGATGCCATGTAGAGATTAAGACACAAACAGTCCTTCAGCAATTCAACTGCATGATAGTTATGAAGGGTCCAAAATACTAAACACCACTGAACTAAAGATGTCATCACAATCTATCAAAAAGCAAATAGAAAAACAATGAGTTGATTCATGCAAGCTTGGCTGCAGCAGGTGACTTTGTAATGTCCAAGAAAGACCAATGGTTGCACGAACATTAGGAATATGGTTAACGGCTATATAGAACCGGCACAGACACGTGACATGACACCGACACTCCAACACTCAAATACCAAAAATTGGAGGACACTGATATTCTAGGGACACGTTTTAAAAACATACTCAATATTACCCTGTGAATAAAAACTACAAAAAGCAAGGCTCTAATTGTTATTATGCAACACCACATACACCATAAATTACATACATCTTCATATAAATCACAAAGTAACCAAACGAAAAGCATTTCATCATTTGTTTGTCTTTCTAACTAATAAACCAGCATCCATCACACAAATATACGACTTCGCTAAGTTTTAATTAGATCCTATTATTTCATTTATCACCCCCGTCCCGTTCTCCAAGTGTTTGAGAGTTTCCGGAGCATTTTTAAAAGTGTGGCTGGAGTGTCCAAAAGGAAAACGTAGAGAAAAAAAATAGGACAATATGAACTTAAGTATCGAACATGTGTCCGGAGAGTATCGATGTCTGGCAAGTGTCTGACACCGATACCTTATCTCTGACTGTCTGTGGTATATTGGTTTAGGGCTACACAGTGACAACAACATTGACGAAAGAAATTTGCCTTGGTGGGTTAGAGAGAAATTTAGGTCTCTCTTTTAAAAGAAAATCGGGCAGAGAGATCAAAACTGGCTAGCAGTACCTACAAAGCAAAAAGGTATGTATTTGATTTTCACCAGGATTTGACGAGTCAACTAATAGTCGTTAAGCTAAAGTTTTCTTCCCACCCACGTCAGGCTTAGGGGATGTGTAAGATTTCTCTTTTCTTCTCGGGGGGAAGTGTCTCGAGTTTCTTGTCAGTCCATATGGAGCTTTGATTTGGCTTGACCCATATTGGACGGTGAGATCGGTCCCAAGTATTAATCGAGATGCAAGTAAGCTCGCCCAAACACCTAAGTAATCACTAATAAGGAAATACTATTACCATTATTCATGTTCTCTACAATTCCATATTTATAGGTTCCAGTGGTGTTTATGGGCATACATTTAAGTTCGTAATTAAATTCATTAGGATACCTCTTTAATTCGGAACTTACCCCTTTAACTCACTAAAATTGCAACAAAGTCCAATAAACCTAACAAGTTAATTGACAAATCTCAAGAGAGAAAAAATACTCGGCACAAAATTGATCTGAGCAATTTTCACAGCAAATTATGTGGAAAGAAAACAAGGTAAGCAAAGGCAGAGAATTTAGACATCTACGTTTAAACTAAGACCAAAACAAATGCTATCGAACATTATAAATGTCATTCAGGAAAAGAATACAGCCGATAAATGATCTGAGAGAGAGAGGACAGACTCACAGGCAAACGCAACATTGAAACTCATCAGAAAATTCCTCATCGGTTTCTACTGTTGCAGGAGTTTCGTACTGTTCTTCCATTGCTATTAAACTTTGTAACCTGAAGAGGCAGTAGGGCTTTAGCCTAGCCTTAGCCTGCAAAAGTTTTCGATCGATGGATGACTTTCTGAGCTGAGAATATAAATATACCCAGCATGCAACCACTTCCCACAATTTAAGGACTCATATGTATCCACAACGGCCTCTTGTTGTGTATCCAGTACGTGTGGAGCTCACACACCATATGACTGTGTTGTGCACTTTGTTGTTCTATTTTATTGTGTATCTAGCATTGCTGTTATCCGAACCCTATCCCATATAGGAAAAGAAACATGAAAACCGACAAGAAATGGCAGCCAACGGTTTGAGATTCACTTGATACATTATGCAATTGAGTCGATCTCAGTCGTCATTGTCACTTCTTGTCCCATTTCATGTGTCATTTTCATGTCTCAAACACTTTTTGTACTTTTCCTATTTTCAAAATAGTCGTTGAGTCATCCAAATTAAATCTACATCAAGCTGACTTAAATCAATCTCATAGGCTTGTTCAATTTGGGTCTAAAGACCCGGTTTCTAAGGAAATTTATTGAAATGGTCCCTTTAGTTTCACCCCTGTCTTGATTTGGTCCCTTCCATTTAGTTTCAATTTCACTCTAACGAACCATGTAGTTTCAATTTTGTTCGATTTGAATCCAATTGATAACAGACGTTAGGAAACATGACGGAAATTCCAATTCAGGGTTTTTTTGAGGGGCAGAAATGACTTTTCGCCCACCCTTCTTCTTCCCCAACTTGAAACCCTAACCCTAGTCATTTTTCCTGAATTTGAGCAAATTCAATAAAACCAAATGAACAAAAGTACAAAACAGAAATTTAGTAACAAATGGAACTACTCGTGTTACTTGATTTCTAGTTCAAGCTTTTGATTGGTCGCCACAATCGACCCAAAGATTACTCTAGAGAGGAAGGGAAAAGGTGCTTGGGTGTGGAGAAAAAATTCCCTCGGAAGTTCTGAGAAATTCCTACCTCCAATGGCGACAACTACGGCTTCGCCAACAGCTTATCTTCTTCCTAATGTCAAGCGTACTTCAATTCACGCCAATTCCTATTTTCATCGACGCTCTATTCCCGCCAAGACTGCCCCATGGCCATCGCCCAACTGCGGAACGAAATTGGATTGAACCAGTTCCAGAACGGACACCAACTTGTTTGTTGCTCCACCTTAAAGAAATAGATAAATATTATATTTGATAGTTAAATCATATGCAATGCATGATGTGATGCGTATGATAACATGTACATGCGGTGCACCATAACACCGTGAACTTTTCCAATTTGTAATTGGTTTACCCAACACAATATATGACACAAATAACTAGAGTTGGGCTATCTGGCCACAACAATCCTATGTATCTGTAGTACCCAGGAGCAGAGCCAGGATTTTTGACAAGGGGGGTCAAAATTTGAACTCTTAATAGGTTTGGACAAAAAAGAAGGTGTAAAGTGGGGTCAAAATAGCAAAAACCTGAGCAAGTGGGGTCAAAATTTGAACTCTTAATAGGTTTGGGCAAAAAAGGAGGTGTAAAGTGGGGTTAAATAGCAAAAATCTGGGCAAAACTATAACTATCCCTACAAAAATTTGGACCTCAGGGGGGTCAACTGACCCCCTTTGTATCTGCCTCCCTCCGCCCCTGGTAGTACCAATTCCCTTAGTAACAGCGGGGCGTGACCCAGTTTTATCCCATAAACCCCATGATCGGTAGCATAGCAGGATTATACTCCCTTCGTTCCAAAATATTGCTACTTTTATTTTTGGCGGTCCCAAAACAAAGCTCCAATTCCTAAAAGCCAATTTTATAATGCTAGAAGTCAATTTGTTTCCCATCAGTTAAAAGCTAAGTTACTAAAAATTAATTTTCACTCACATACTTCTTTTGTTAAAAGCAAGTTGCTAAAATCATCTTAGTGCTTTAAGCAAATGAGAGTTGGTGTTAGAACTTTTAGCATACGGGAAACTCACCAAGTGCCACAAACCCCGGTATACATTTGGTGTACACCAAGTGCATGGCCGTCCCAACTCCAAGGCCCAAGAGGGGCTTCCACAAAACCCAAAAAAATAGGGGCATGTGGACACCCCGCGGAATTTCACAAAATAGTTTATGAAAACAATTTCATTGATTAACGGGAGTCGCCACCCGGGTTTGAGGAAATTGATTAACGGGAGTCGCCACCCGGGTTTGAGGACCGTACCCAAGAAACCTTTTCTCCAAAATGACTCTTTTGCCCTTGGTACGAAAAATATTTCACTGGTCCTCCAAATGAGATTTCTCGGGTCCGGGAGCTAGGTTACGCGAGAGGAAGAAATTTAAAACACCCCTCACGCTTGTCACGATGACTGGTCTCTACTCAATGCACAAGGGATTTTAAAAAGACGTTGTTTGGATGGACTTTATTCACAAACAAGATATAAGCACGTAAATGCATCAATAAGTTTAACATGATGAGCGTGGATGCTGGTGTCGTGTTATGAATGCATGAAAATGATATTTCTCCTACTTAAATGCAAGAAAATGTGACTAAATAACTCATAAATATCCTAAAATGGACCCACAAACACCTTACTATGCACACCTGGACTATAAACTAGGCACCCACACTAAGCAAATCCAGGCGCCTAGAGCAAGAGTGGGCGCCTGGAATTGGGTACTCCAGGCGCCTGGAATGGTTATGGGCGCCTGGAATCCACATGCACAATTTTTCTCAATCCAGGCTTCAGAAGGCTTCAGAACAAATAACAAATGCAAACCTTGTAACTTATTCTCACATGTTCATAATGATGTTTAATGATTCTTTGGACCAGATGAACTTCAGAACCAGATCCAGGAGATTATTTATGCACAAGAAATCATGATCTTGGAATGCTTTATTGATGAAATGAAATATTCTAGATATGCTCCTGACTTGATGCAACATTTACCATGTATATGGTGAACTATTAGAACAGTTTGAGCATGTAGAATAGAGAGGTGAAATAATCCTTACCAAAGATGCAATAATAGTGCAAATAATGTGCTTGAATGATATGGAGATCCTCCCATACTTATTAGAACCTCAGTGATCAAATTTGAGAGTGGTTAATGAACACATGCAAACCCTTTTTTCTCGCATAATCCCTTCTTTTAAACATGGTTTTTTTATTCCAAAGGCATCCCCAAATGACCATTAAAATGAAGGTCTAATCATATAATGAGATCAACAAACCATAGATGAATGCATATGCTTCAAATGAGCTAATAGGAACACAAAAGAAACATAAAATATAGGAGTGGGAGAGAAGTCCAGGTGCCTACACTATGGAAGTCCAGGCGCCTGGACTTAATGCTGGTGCATGTGATGCAGCTCTTTTTCTGTGATGTTTGAGACCTTTCCAATATCTTAACTAGTATAAAGAACTAGTAAGAACTCAGGTGGTGTCCCCTCAGGACCTTGATGAGCAACTTTGGTAAATAATCTACCTTTTAAGGCTCGATTAATGAACTTTTGGACTAGTTGGAGTGATGTTTTGGTGTTTTTGCAACTGGATTTTGGCTGTTGGAGCTTGATGGCAGGATTATAGGGGTGGTTTGATGAGTCTAACTATGGATGTAGAAGAAATCGATGATCAAGATGAGGAGAAAAGTGGGTTTATAGCTTGCTAAGGGATGGATTAAAGGACTGTTGGCTGGGGTAAAACTTCTGGACGAAAATGAACAGAGTAACAGTATATGGAGGGTAGGGGTGAACAAAGAAACCGAGAGAACCGAACCGGACAGGAGAACCGGTCAGAACTGACTTTTTTTCTCAATTTTTCAGAAACCGGCTCGGTTCCCGGTTCATCATAATTTGAAATTTCAGAAACCGGTTCGGTTCCCGGTTTGGGGGTTTTTTCCGGCGAACTGAACCGAACCGGTATACAAGTATACCTTTAAAAAATGTAACGGGTGGGGATCAAACCCCCACCCTCACGCGTGGAGAGTAAGAGCGTTGCCACCTTGGCGCTACTTTATGTTTGAAATGGGAAACAATTAGATTTTATTACTTACTTACGATTACTACTATATATATCTACTTAACCCAAGTCTTCTCACACTTTTTACCCAAATCAAATACCCTCACTCACTCACTCACACACACTCTCTCTCTCTCTCTCTCTCTCTCTCTCTCTCTCTCTCTCTCTCTCTCTCTCTCTCTCTCTCTCTCTCTCTCTCTCTCTCTCTCTCTCTCTCTCTCTCTCTCTCTCTCTCCATCCATGGCGAACGTATACCCATCTCTTTCTCTCTATGGCGCTCCATCGTTCTTTCCCTCTCGATCTACGGGCGCTCCATTGTTCTCTTTGTCAGAGATCGAGATCGGTTCGTGTATGTACATCTCCATCTCGATTCATGTATGTAAAATATGTATAGCCCTAATGTATATATGTATTGTTTTTTTTTATTTGTTTTCTAGAAATGAATACATATCACTGTAGGGGTGAAAAAAACCTCCAAATCTGTTGTTTCTAATTTGTTATGATGGACTGGGTTGTGGGTTGTTTTGATAATCTGTTTTTGATGATTTTTTTGGTCATTTCCAATAATTTTTTCCTGTAATCGACTGTGGGATGTTTTTGAATCCCGATCTCTTCTCTCCCTCTCTCCAGCAAACCAAACCGACCTCTAAACCGGACCGAACCGGGATGAACCGAACAGAACCGAACCAATCTATTTTCAACCGGTTTCGGTTCGGTATTTTCCCCGAACCGAGTTTTACCGGTTCACTAAAAAACGTCCCTGAACTGGACCGAACCAAACCGGTTTCATCCCTAATGGAGGGTCTGTGATTGAGCATCCCCTCAAATGGAGGGAGGAATGGGATTTTATAGGCAAGGAAAGGTCCAAAAGGGCCACTAGGATGACCTTAGGGGTTAATTAGGGGCTCAAACCTAGGGCCATCATCCCCCCCCCCCCACTATCTCTAACAGAATGACCTCTGGAAAATATCCTCAAGATGATCCTCCCGCCCACTATCACCTTCAAACTCACGCAACCTGGGTAGAACTCCAGGCGCCTAGACTTTGTGTGGGCGCCTATAATAGGAAGTCCAAGCGCCTGGACTCCCTTTGGGCACCTGGAATTGGCAAGTCTAGGTGCCTATGAGAGCAATCCAGGTGCGTTTTAGGGTTTTTGGGTTGTTCCTAGGGTTTCTAAGGGTTTTTGATGGGTTTTTTGTGAGTCCTCAAGTCCTCAATCAAGTCTCGTGTGCTCATGTTAGGCATTCTCATCCTCGGGACGTCGAAGAATTTCAACGGCCGGGATTGGGGTGTCTACAGGGCACCTCATAATTTTTACTATTAGGCTTGAGTAGGGGTCTTTATAGCTCAATAGGAAAAATAAAAAAATAAAAAAAAGCTTAAAAAAAGCTTTAAAAAAGTCCATTAGGCCTAAAGGCCGAAAAAAACACATAACAAAAAATTAACTTTTACGACTGATTAATTAAGCCTAAAGACCTAATACAATACCATAATTAAAAAAAAAAAGCCAACTAAAATAAAAGGGCTTAATTTAGGAGTAGGACTCATTACGATTTATCCTAGTCGGCCAGTAAGAAAGACTTATTGAAAAAGACTTGGTGGAAGAAGTTAATTAATTGATACTTTTGCTTCTAGAAAATGCGACACGAGTAATATTCAAGTGATACTTATGCGTTTTAGAGATGATATGTATTTAGAGACTTTGTATTTTGTGTCCTTACATCATGATTAGTAGTAATATTTTATATCGTTTTGTTTTCTCGTATTGTAATTGTTGCTATAAAAATTGTTTAAGTGTTTACTCTTAAGTGCACAATTTTTAAACAATTTTTAGGTTAGGCCTTGGGCACTAAAAACTCTTAAGCCGGCCCTGACCAAGTTGTGTACTCATAGTCGGACTGAGTCGTGGAGCCACCGCGGGCACGGACCCTCACTGAACTTTTTATTCTCTTAGTTTTAGTGTTTTTCTTTTCAATTTTTTTTGGTAGTTTTAGTTTTTCTTGATTCAAATAATTAATTCTTTTAATGTAGTTCATTTGTCACACCTTCGATTTTTAACATATTTATCAAACCATCTATCCATAATTGAAACTCCACAATTCATCACATGACATCACCTCACGTCATCCTCCCAAAAAGCGACTAAACATTGTCGTTAGGTTCCAAACCCCAAGCATTTAAAATGAAATTTAGAGTTATTTGGTTTACAACCACCGACAAGTCAAAGTGTGAAATATAAGTTACAACTTCATCTTCCAAAATGACATTACAAAGGTGATGAAATAACTTTAAATGAATATCTCAAAAGATGTCATGCCATGCATGCCAAGTACTCGAATCATGCATCTTGATTTGTACCTGAGAATAGAAGAAATAAGTATTCACTTCGCTCGGTAAGAAAATCTTGTCTAAATCTATATGCACAAGAGACGATACCTATATGTATGCACAGACATTCCAAAAATGTAACTCTAATTGACAACACAACCATATTTGGTACTCGCATTTCTCAAGTTTCAACTTTCACATGCAAACGGTTAGCCAAATATCCTCTTTACTTTCATCTCCAACTTACTGGTAGGTCGTTTTTCACACCAAAAATAATTAATTAAACTGAACAATTACTACTATTCTTTCGAATAGTGGCAAATATTCCGAGTATCGTCCTTAGGGATTAAAGGCTAAGATGCAATTATTTCAATTGATTTCGAAATTAATTCAAGAAAAAGTGAATTGAGTTTGGTTTCTAAAATTATCTAAATAATGAAAAGCAGAAAAGATTGTGAATTAAATAATATGGAAAAAAAGGTCTTAGGGTTTCAAATCCACCCTAACTTCGCAACCGAGTAATTATTTTAATTCAGGAAATTAATTACCGAAACGAAAAATCACTCGCTAAGAGCTACAAGCCCTAGCGAAATCGACAAGAAAATAGCATGTAATTGAAAACCGGGCATAACCTATCTTCGGTTAGCACGAATCGTCTTCGATTCTATAACTAATTAACCTAGGCACGACTCGTCCTCCCTAGGCATAGACTATCCTAATTCACAATTCCATACGCTAAGAAAATTGTTGCATAACAATGTATTTGCAATCACAGAAAACAAACACATAACACTAGACAGGAAAAATAAGATCGAATCATAAAAATAAGCCTCGAAGTTATACAACCATCGTTTCGATAATCAAAATCTAAAATTAATATAAAAACAAAGTTACTTGGTTAGGGTTTCATCTACACCCTAAGAAGATGATTAGTTGCTCATGAGTAGGAGAGAATCAGAAGATGTGGATTGAATCTCCATAAGCCACTGCCCAACTTGCTGCTGCTATACGCACGTCAAAGAGCTATTCCCACGTTGAAAGCTCCCTGCCGAATCCTAATTCTATATCCAAAAGTTGGCTGCCCAATTTCGAAACTGATTCCCCGTGTCAGCCCTCTGCCTTCTTTATATAGATACACATGCGTAGCCTCTTTTCTTATCTCCCAAGTCACCTTAATGTGAGTTCTTCACTCCTATAACCCTAGCCAACCACTTTCCTTCTAATAACGCAACCAATGGTTACATTAGGAAGCCTATCTCTCTGGCCCAACTCTTATTCCAACTAATTATTTCATAAAACAATTGGGTTTTGGCCCACTAAAACATTGATAATTTGTATTGCTTGCCACCAATTTCACTCGTAGAACCACGTGGCCTCGTAGGTAGTAGTTCAACTCCTCTTAGGTCCAATCCCATTCTTATTTGGCAATCGGCTTTGCTTCATTATTGAATAAAATGCGCTTTTTGTATCAAAAGCCTCCAAATATCTGAAAAAGCACAAACGAGGCATTATACTCCAAGCAATAAGATAAATGGACTTAGCAAGAGTAAATTAGGGGCGCTTATGTGAACATTTTGCGCGCTTATCACTTACTATGTCATGTAGCATCATAAACTGGGTAATTGGGATCCCGCATCCTTGTTGAGCGCTTATTAGGCCTCGTCGCCTCTGCCAAGTGTTTATGGCACCTCGTAATTCCCTGCCGAGCGTTTATTAGGCCTTGTCACCTCTGAGGGTATTATTGGGCACCGTAGCCCTGCCTAGCGTCACACCGGTTGGTGGACCTAGAGTCACATTAGTTTAGTTAATGGATTCCATTTTCTTCCTATTAAATACACACATTTATCTACACACGCTACCCGGATCATGAGAACATAGATGAAGTATGAAAATATGCACCAAAAATTAGAACGAAAATCAGTACCAGGGAAAAGGAGGTACGGGTATCTCTTGGGTTCTTTCGAATTTCCCCTTTGCTCATTCGAGCTCCAATAGTCACATACAACGATTAAAACATTTATTGTTACGCTATGTGTGACATAAACCTGTTAATAATAAAAGAAATCTCTACCTCAAAGTGTAAGCTCAAAACCCTAGCTTGGATCACCTCCAAATGACCTCCAAACTCCAAAACGAACCACTATTGAGCTTAAGAACACGATCGAGATAAAAACGAGCTACAAGAGTGAGGTTTCACTCATAATCAAAGGGGGAGAGAGAGAGAGAGAGAGAGAGAGAGAGAGAGAGAGAGAGAGAGAGAGAGAGAGAACCACGATCAAAGTGATAACCGAGTTTAGAAATGCAAGAATCTTCAAAATTGGAAGTGGGTTTGTGTAGAAATCAAGTGGTTTAATGTAATTTCTAGATAGAAGTGAGAGGGTGGAGCACTACGGCTCACAAACGGGTTGTGGGGGTGAAAAATGTGCCAAGGGGTCTATTTATAGAAGCCGCATATCACGCACAAAAAGTTGCAGAAAAATGTTTTGGATACTGGTATCGAGTGGTTTGATGTAATTTCTAGATAGAAGTGAGAGGGTGGAGCACTACGGCTCACAAACGGGTTGTGGGGGTGAAAAATGAGCCAAGGGGTCTATTTATAGAAGCCGCATATCGCGCACAAAAAGTTGCAGAAAAATGTTTTGGATACTGGTATCAGTACTTCTATTGATACTGGTATCTTACATCTTGAAAATGACTTTGGAAACCGGTAGTGGTAAAACATGGATACCGGTATCTCGCAGAAAAATTTGGAATTTCATTTTACTTCCACCGATTTGACCTCCGATCACTTTTAACACATTTTCAACACCCCAAACTACGTCACAACCTCAAAATATATATCCCCACCATCCACCGAAACCCCGGTACCAAAATACACATACACCTTTACATATACATCCATGAAAACATGCTTTAACAATAATTAAAATTCATCTACACCAATTGTACATTAAAATGGAATTTGAATTTACGGTCCTTACATTATATAGGATTCATATATACAAGGTTCCACTTTAATAGTTAAAGCCATTTTTAACGTCTTAACCTTTTAATCATTTTCGTAAAAGTAATATCTCAACTAGATATTTATAAATGTTTAATCAGACTATCTAATTTAAAATAAGACACATGTTTTTCGATCAAATACTTAAGAAAATAATAATAAGGGCTTAACCATAGATGTTAATCATTTATTCGATCAAATACTTATGAAAATAACAATGACTCGGTTGGATTGTTGCCAAATAAGCACCAATGTTTCTGATCATCGAAAGTAGAAATCTAGCATGAACTTTTGAAAAGTGAGTAATTTTCACCCTCACCCAGTATAGACAATGAGTGATGCTCATACACTACTTAGATGGATGAACAAAGTAATACTCTAAAACCTGAAAACTCTTATTTGTTTCTTATGATGTAACAATCAATACGCAAACCAATGTCACATCACCAAAAACCATCAAGTCGTGGGTCGGTGGCATTTTGTCAGTAGTCGGCTGTCACTGGAGTTTTTGTTTTTATAGTGCCCCCAACGATGTACTCCTTCCGTCCCAAATTGTTACTTTTGTTTCGAGAATTTAACTTTTTATGAACAATACATAATTGTACCAAAAAGAACCAAAGTTTCTTTGTTAACTTTATAAGTTCAGCATTTTTTTGATCTCCAAATTTTTGAATGAAGGGTTGAGAAACCATATGACAGATAGAATTTATGTTGATTGTGGGTATACCCATTGCAAGTGCCACCATTTGACAATAGAAGACCATACCTTCCATGCAAAAGTGCAGTGAAGAAGATGTTGAAGCTGTTTCTCAAGGCTTGGAACAAAATGGATACAGATCTTGATTAGGGAGGATAAGATTACATCTGACCAAGGTGGATCTGGAACAAGTAGTTATAATTAATTCTTTGTTTTTTTGAACGGCGAAGAAATTTTCATTTATCACAAGGATAAAAAAAAAAATGAAAACAATACAGTAAGAGAAATAAAGCATTGAGGGCCTCAGAAAATACATGAGACTCTCCTATTACTACTACTCACTAATACTTGACCTACCTCTCTACCTCTCAAAATTAGCCGAGGCTCTCTCCCTTCTGAACTTTAACACTAAAAAAACATCCAATCTGTTCATCAAACAAAATTCATACCTACTGTATTGGAAAATTCTATCGATTTTTAGGTATCCTCATCAGTTATGACTGTCGATCATACATAGCTAATTTCTATATTTTTGAGATGCAACAAATTTTTAATTTGTCTCGTATTCTTAGGCCCTGTTTGTTTGGTGGTATTTGGGGGTGAGATGGAGTGGGACCTAAACTCCCATGTTTGTTATGCTTATTTCGGATGTGATTCGGATGGGATATGGATTTTTCAATGGCTAAAACAACAAAAAAGTGTTTTCCAATGGCTATATTCTATTAAACACAAACACCGGATATGGATTTCTCCATCCATTGATATCTTGAGCAATATCCCAAGGATTTCATATCTCATCCATTTATTTATGGTCAAACAAACGAGGCCTTATATCTGACTACACACTTATCTTTGATCACCAAAGGAAAACCTTTGTTGATGTCTTCAGACATAAGATATTAGGATAGTTAGAGCATCCTCAATGGCATAGTCAAAAATAAAAATATTCAAATTTTGGCATTTGAATACTAAAAAAAGGCTCACAATTTTGGATAAATACTCAAATTTTGGTATTTGAATACTCAAAACTACCAACATTTTCTCAATAATCAAACTTGGATACTCAAAACTACCAACATTTTCCCTTCTTTTGATTATGGACAAAATGAACCATTGTAGAGTTTTACATTGTTAATTTTAGAGATCCATTAAATAAATATTCAAAAGGTGATGTGGCAACATTTGAGTATTCATATTTGAGTATGCCATTGGTGATGCTCTATTGTTTCTATCTTTTTAAGGAAAAAAACCAAATCAAATTTTCACCATTCATTCATTGATTTTCCTTTATTGGATGAACTCTTACAAAATTCACTCATTGCCTAGTCTTTATTTGATGGACTGCTTTCTTGATTAATTCATTAGATGGGCGGCTTTCATGATCCAATCATCTGACTTTTTTTTATTCAATGGACTGCAAAAGTATATTTCTTGTCTCACCAAAAAAATTAATCTCAAGGATCGTAATATAAGTACATGTTGTCTCAGATTCAGTATCTCGTCACAACTTTTTTTTATTCGATGGACTACAAAAATAGATTGCTCGTATAAAAAAAATTAACCTCGAGGATCCTTAATATAAGTAATGTCGTCTCAAATTCAATATCTTGTCACAACTTTACAAAAGAAGAAGATTGGTATCATATAATATTCTCCGATTGAGATGGTCTATAACTCACGTCACGTGCACTTACCTAAGATCATGTGGCTTATGAAACCAAGATTTACATAGAATCATGCTCAACTATTAGGAATATAGTAAAGGGGTGTTTGGGAGGTTCGTTTTCAGCTTTTCATTTTCAATTTTTTGAATTATGGTCAAAATATATTTTGAATCTGAAAGAGTGTTTGGGAGAAAAGTGCAGAAAGTATTTTGCAACAGGAGTAGTATTTGAGAGATATGTGCAGAATACATGCATTCTGTACATTTTTTGTTAACCAAAATGGGTAAAGTGAAAAATAAGACGTCAAAATGCTCCTTCCACCCTGCTTTTGGCTTCTTCTCTTTAATGTCAAAAAAACTAAATCTCACAAAATGCATTTTGTAATTTCTACCAAACATCCAAAAACAAAAAATGTAAAAATGAAAAATTGAAAAAGAAGTTGCCAAACAGGCCGGCTTTCAACGGATTTGGGGGAGGTGTTGTGCACTTGGGTGCTTTGCACCGTGCTGTGCACCTCTCGGCCATCCGATTGTGTTTTGGACGGCTCAGATGTGTTCGACAATTTTAATTTAATTTTGATTTATTTTTACCGATAAAAAATCAAAACACATCTGGACCATCCAAAACACAATCGGATGGCCGAGGGACGCACAGCACGGTGCAAAGCACCTAGGTGCACAACACCCACCCTTGTCCGCTTTCAACCCTGTTTTATTTTTTTTTTATCTCTGCTCGACATGTAAAGTGCCTTCTAGCACCATTCAAGACTACTTTCATGAATCATAATACATGTGCAAGTCATTTAATATTGTTGCACGTACAATTATATTTTACTAGAAAAGTGTTATTCAAACAATTTTGACAGTTCTATTTCTTAATGGCAAAAAAATAAGTTGCTGAGTTAAGCATGAATCCGAGGGTGTTGTGCACGGTGCCGCGCACCCATCAGCTGTCCAGTCGTGTTTAGGACAGTTCGGATGTACTTTGATTTTTGTACCAATAAAAATAAATCAAAACTAAATTAAAATTGCCTAATGCATCTGGGCTGTCCAGAACACGATCGGATGACCGAGGGGTGCATCACACCCCGGTGATCTGTTAAACATAGTATTCTTTTAAAATTACAAGTAGCCAAATTTAGAAGATATAGCTTGTCAGATTAAATTCATACTTACAGCATTTAAAGTTATAATCAGATGAAAACTATGTTAGGACTAACCTATTAGATTTAAGTTTTAGTAAATTAAAGTTAAGTAAGTTTCATATATTATGATTATCTATATATAGAAACATCTCAATATTTAAATGTATGGGAGAAAATATTTCCTATTATTTTCAATATTTATATGTATGGGAGAAAATATTGACTTCCAGTCACAAAAGAGCATAATTTTTAGAAGACCAACCAGCAGGCCCGGCCCCGTGGGTAGGTTGGGGAGGCCCGGGCCTGGGGCCCCGGTTTTATAAAAAAATTATATAGGGAAAAAAATTATATATAAAAAAAAATTATATATAAAAAAATTATATATATATGAAGAGCCTCAAATTGATAATAGGGTTGGGGCCTCGCGAAACACAGGGCCGGACCTGCCAACCAGCACAGGGAGAGTCCAGTGAGCAACACTTTAAGAATATTATGCTCCATCACTAATAATGTAATTAAGACCATTGCAACCATAAATAGACAGCCGGCACGATCACATATTATGCCTTTTTTAATTTATAGAATAACCGAAGATTTTATGTCTCCTCTTTTATTATTTCTAGATACTAATGACATACGTGTGTAGCGTGATAGTCTGGTAGGCACTATTTACTTCCATGTATTCATAACTCACCAATAACAACTGTTGTGACGAAACACCCAAACAAAGTAGGGCTGCTCAAAAAAACCGGTGAACCATGAATAGAATAAATAACAACCGTCTCCGTCTTTTTTGGATTGTAACCGTGGATTAATGGTCCGGACACGGATTCAAAAAATAAAAAACCGTGACTTTTGGATCGGACACGGATTTTGATTTTGAAACCGTGGATTAACCGATCCGGACCGTGAGATTTTTATTATATATAATTTTATCACTTTTATAATTATAGTAATATACATATTGTTAATTTAGCAGACTTATGGTTTGGTTGTACTGTTGTAGGAGTTATGGTGCGAATATTGTTATCTCTATAAAATCTAGGGGATAAAGTATTATAAATGCTACTATATATATATCTCTTTTTGTAAGTAAACCAAGATTATCTTTTGAACAAATTTTGAAACCTTAAAGTAACTATCTCATTATCCTTTGTGGTAATATAAGTTTGTGCCTTTGTTTGTTCCCTTATATAACTATCTCAAATTGCCTTTTGTTGTTTTTTTTTTTTGGGATTTCCAACTTTGAACTTTCTATTTAGTGCATTTGCTACTTGCTAGTGCCTTACTGCCTTTGTTTATTGTTTTTTCCGAATAAGTTGAAAATCCGCGGATTAATCCGGAACTGATCCGTGACTCGCGGTTCGGATTGGAACCGAACCGTGAGACTTTTGGATCGGACACGGATTGTATTTTCAAAAATTGACTCGGTAGGATTGGATTCATGCCAAACCGTCCAAACCGGACCGATCCGACCGTTTAATCAATAAAAAATATATATTTATATACTCCTAAATATGAGAATATGTTCAACACACCAATAAGGAAAAAACAAAACACAAGAATTTATGTGGTTCCCCCAAGCACAAAGCTCTTAAAGTGGTGGTGAAACCACTTGATAACTCTTAAAAGTTCATAAAAGTTACTTATTTGTGTGGTTTGTTTGAATCCTAACAGTTGTTTTTTTTTTTCTTGCACGTTTTTATTTTCTACTCCGTCTAATTAGGTTGAGAACTTTAAATGTGATTTTTTGTTGGAATAAGATTTTTAGTTGTCATTATTGTGATGTTTTTTTTTTTTCTAATTGGCAAAAGTATTTGACGTTTATAAATGAATGTGAACTTTGTCGCCAATTAGTATTGCCGCCCGTGCGCATTATCTTAATTGGCAAACAATTTCCATTGGAAAAAGAAAGGTCTCCCTTAATTTGATATTGCTTCACCGCGTTTGGTTAATTGTGGAATATGAAATTGGAACTTAAAATGTGATTTTTTTATAATAGACTTATTCCTTTTGGAGTGAAAATTGAGTCTTGTTTTCTAATTTGGAAGATATTGCTTCACACCCTTACCCATGGATTTACTCCATCTATAAAAAGGCCATTAAAAAAAAAAAAAAAAAATTTGCTTCACACCCAAACATCTATCTAAAAAAGGCCATAATACGCTAAGGAATTTACCCATCTCTCTCCTCAAAGGAATTTACCCAACTCTCTCATCACCAAACTACTCATCAAAACCATGTCTTCCTCAAGACTTCTCTTTCCACACTCTCTCCTCACCTTCTCTCTCTTCCTCCAACTCGCCTTCGCAACAAACCCGATTGCCTGGTCGTGCTCGAACTCTGCAAATTTCACTCCCAATGGCACTTACAACACGAACATGAACAACCTCCTGAGTTATCTCGATTCCAACACCCCACTGACCGGGTTCAGTAACGGCTCGATCGGCCAGAACTTGACCCAGGTCTACGGCCTAGCTCTCTGTCGAGGTGACATCAATGCCACAGCCTGCCAAACCTGTGTTGACGAGGCAAGCAACGAGATTCAAGACATTTGTCAGTTCAAGGAAGAAGCATGGGTATGGTACGATTATTGTCAAGTGAGATACTCGAACGTCGATTTCTTGGGCCAAATCGATAACTCAGAGTGGTACGTCGAGTGGAATTCAAACAATGTGAGCGACCCAGTTGCTTTCAATCAAACTCTCATAGAGTTATTCACTTCTTTGGCGGAAGATGCTTCTCTTAGCCCAATATTGTATGCTGTGGGGGCGGAGACCATTAACGGGACCTCGGAAAATATCTATGGTTTGGTTCAGTGCACGAGAGATCTTTCTAGTGTTAATTGTAAGAGCTGCATTAACCATGCTATTGGTTTGATTCCGCAATATTTTTATGGAAAAACAGGAGGGAAAGCTATGGGTGGGAGTTGCAACCTGCATTTTGAGATCTATCCTTTTGTCCTGAGCTAGAAAATGTATCATGGTTCTTAGATGGTACTAGTGGCCAAATCTGGATTTCGTTTTGCTTCTCCCGAGAGTCGAGTCGATAGCTTGATCGACTCGACTCTTTCCCCTGCCCCCGGCCTCTCACTTCGTTTCGTTCTTCTTCTGTAAAAATAAGGATATATCATCCAAAATAAGGATATATCATCCCTTGTTATATTTGTGAGCTTATTTATATAGATATTTCCTTCTCCATAGATATAGGTTGTGTGTATCCAGAATTGTTTGTTTCTCTCTAATTTGGTCATCAAACATATTGAAATTTGATTGGCCAAAGATTCATATATAGCACTTAATTAGGCAAATTAATCACTATTCCAGGTACACACCTACCGACCACACTACCAATCACACCTCTCTCACATGTGGGACCTACACATCAAATATGAGACGGAACCCAAATAAACGTGAGAGGACGTGGTTGGAGGTGTGGTCGGTAGGTGTGTACCTATCATTTTTTGTAAAATTAGTTTAACCTACAAGATGATTCGTAACTCATATAAAATATTGATGTAAGTGTTTACTGTACACACTAATTCATAACTGATCAGAATAATACTACATAACAAGATCTCAAAAAGTTGCAACAAATGAATAAAAGTAGTACGTACGTATATAACAAATAGAATCTTAAAAAAATGTATTCTACATGAACCATAAAATTCAAAGCTAATAATATAGTTCGTAATAACTTCAACATAAAGATGAATAAGTCTATAGAACCATAAAAAGTGTATAACTCATGAACCACAAAATACAAAGCTATCCATATTAATTATCTTAAGAACTCCACCATAAAGATATTTTTTTTTGAAAAGCAAAAATTTTATTAACTTTTGAAAACGAATTACAAAGATTAAAGGGTTTCAAGAAAAAGGCCTAAAAGAGAAAGAAGGGAAGAACAATCCCCTCACACCAAAAGGCACAAGTTGCAAGGAACCAAAAGGGAAAACACAACCTAAAGCTGGCAAGAAGCCAACCAAAACCCCCAACAAGAAAACACTCCTGAGAAAAAACAAAAAAACCTATGCCCCAAAAAAACCCACTGAAAAACCTCAAACAAACACCACCAACGGCAGACTCAGCTTGCAACAGAAAAACCACTTATGATCTCATCATCATCCCCCAAATAATCTTCACCCAAGATCTTGCTTATTGATCGGGAAGCCTGAGCCGAATTAAGATGAATCTTGTTAATGCTAATCAAGAAACACATAAAGCATTCACTTCTTTATAGCAGATCTCAACACAACGCATTTTTTCTCAGAGTTTTTCGACGACCTTCTTCTTAGCTTTGGGAAAACCCAATCTTTTTCAATCCTTTTCTGTTTCAATTTTCCTTTCCCGATATCTTCCACCGTGTTTGCTGAATTGAGATCCACAACTAACTGGATACCTTCGACATCTTTCTCATTAAAAACCCACTTCGAAAGATTCCAAAAGCATTGATCAAAATTCATAACCTCATCATCCTTGTTGCGTGTCCCTTTCCTTTTGAATATCCTTTTACCCTGTTTTGAATACACGTATCTCCGCTTGAATTCATAGATTTAGGCCCATTAGAAAGCCCAACATTTGCATCGACAAATGGCCCACATGAAACACCCTCGCTTATGACCAAAACAGATTAATATATTCAATGACCCGAGAATCAAAGGAATCTGAACCACCTCGACCTCATTTGAATTGTGATCATGTTCAATAACTTCCATAGGGAACCGAAAACCATCATTATCTCCACCGCCTCAACCCTTCCCCATAAGCTTCAACGTTATTGTCCCTTTCTTCCATGCAAAAATTGTCTACCTTCTCCCCATTGCCACCTCAAGTGATGTATCCATGTTTGGCTGCCAAATCATCATCTTCAACCTTTGAATTGGACGCTGTTTCACTAAAGTTTTCTACGTCGGCATACATTTACTAATGGGAGGGAATTGAGAACTTCCTCTTGAACTTTAACATCGTAAATAGCTCCATCGATCTCCAATTGAACCCAACTATCAATTTTTGAGGTTTCCCGGGTTGCAATAAGAATTCTCCCATTCGCAAAAGATGAAAAGTTAGAGGTTTGTTCATCCACGGAAACAAAAAAAACCCCATCTTTCCGCAATCATCTAAAAAGTGTTGACACACCATGCTTGAAGAGGAACGCCCGAGCAATTTATCCAAGTGTATCTTTCAATGCTAGGAGCTTCACCATTCCATGGTTTAATAACATCAAACCACCGATTCATCCAATGATTTTTAATCAATTCATCCCTTATCTCCTTCTCTTTAAAAGTAATTAGGACCATTCTTCCCCCCATTGCTCTAATTTGGGTCCCTTGTAACCTTGCTTTATGAAGTTCATCTTGCAGCTTATCCACAGGAATGAAACTGTGGAGATGAGCCACTGCACTCCTAAAAAGCCAATCATTCCCCGCAGGCGTAATCTTGATCGGTAAGGAATTGACAAAACTGTGATGGTTATGTTCCAAAATTCTATTATTACCACTCACCGCCTGGGCAAAAGATTTCCCTCGGACGATTGCATTGTTCTCTCTGGTATCCCCTTTGCTTTGCCCATCCATGGTTTTATCTCCTTTAACCTCTTCCCTTTGATGATTGTCACCACCTCTGAACTCTCCTTTTCTACTGTTTTCCATGAAACGGCTCGGAAAACTTGGTAACTTCTGACGCTGCAAGTTATCCTCATGACTGAAACATGCTTCCTTAACAAAAAGTTTCATGTTATCTATCCACATTCCATTAGTTTTAGCAATGGCCATGCCGGCTGAAACTTGACAATCGTACCTGACGAACCCAAAACGGTTTCCAGTTCTTTTACTCCTTTTTAGAGGAATGAAAGTATCTTTAACAACCCCATAGTTATTGAACGTCTTCCTGCATCACTAGCTGGAAGTGTCGCGGAAAATGACCTTGGCGAAAGGTTAACGACAAGTTATTGCTAATGAGCTTGTGAAAATAGGTAGGCTATAGGTAGCCAACAGCAACCCAATTCTCTTCTCGTTGCCATTTTGGTTGCCAGAAGCTGCATTTTCTTGTAGTTCAAACAGAACAAAGTACTCTCTAGCCTGAGGTCTTGATCTTCCAAGAACAAAAGATTCTCGGTTGTGTCCCAAAGTTCTTTTTTCTCCAGTGTAGTAGGACGAAGATCGGAGAAAACGGGCAAGAATTTAAGCAAATTTTTTTTGCAATTTTTTCCATGTGAACAGAAGCTGGGCTCAGATAAGGGACAAAGGTCTCACCGTATGATATCTTCACTGATGGTGTTAGTTCCAGTGGCGACTCCAATAATTTGATATCTACACTAGTTGTGACCAATTAATCATCTAATTTTGATGAATTACAAACCGATATTAGCTCAACTAAAGCTTCTCAACCAATAAGTAGGAGATACGAAAGACATGTATTAATGCTATTATTGCAAGTTTTACGGTATGACATCCAAATATATACATGAGTTTCTATAATTGCTTTGTGGAAATTATGATTTTTGAATACTTGCAAGAAAAATTGGATTTTGCGTCAAGACCATGTCATCGCAAATACTTGATCTCCTGATTTGCGATCGCTGAAGGGGTTCGTAGATCAAGGGGGGCAGGGGCGACTCCACCTTAATGGTAGGGGGGTCAGCCGACCCCAGGAGGGACAAAATTTTACTACTAATTTTATTAATTTTTTTAAATATTCATTAATGAACTCCCTAAATTTGGTAGTGACACCATTAGATACCTCCTAAAAATTCATAAAATTTGCTTCTTTGTGTGGTTTGTTTGAATCCTTGTCACTCATTTTGTTCTTTTGGCAATGAGAGGTTGATCGATCTGTCTTCCTAGGTTAAGCTTTAAATTTGATTTTTATTGGAGCAAGATTTTTAGTTGTCATTACCGTGACGTTTTTCTTTAATTTATGGTTGATAGAAGTATTTAATATTTATGAGTGACCCCACGCTTCCGAACTCCTGGAGTCGCCACTGGAATGGGGTGACAATTTTACGTCAACAAAGTGTTGTCGCCACTTATTATACGACAGCATGTTCCACATTTAGCGACGAAATGACTCAGAAAACGGGAAAAAAAAGACCTTTCATTGCGTGAAACTGATTTGCCATCGCAAAAGGTTAAGTATTTGCGATGGTGTATCAAGCTGTCACAAAAAGTCCAACACTTAACAAAAATAATAATAATAATTTGCTTTTGCTCATAATTAATCTGTTATTTGCGACTTCCTAATTATCATTACAAATAACTAAATATTATTTAAGAAACTATAGATATTCAGCCTTTTCAATACAATCTCCCATATATTCGAAAATCCACATCGATTTATTCACATCCAAATATAACTTTCTAATTCCTATAAGATTTCCTCTTATAGAAATTAACTGATCCCATTCCTTTGGTTGAAGGGACATAAAAAATAGAAAAGAGAGGAGGGAAATCAAGGTGAGGGTTTTGTTCACCCTCCTTTGATGAGGGTGAACAAATTTTTTCTCGAGAAGGAGGCACAATTGAAGGAATTTTTGGTTTAGCCATGAGTGTAACGGAGAGAAGAAGATCGAATGGGCCGGGTAGTTGCCAGTACTCTTCTCTCTGATGGCCCCATTGTTCCATCTCTACAATTAGTAGAGTGAGGGGTGCTTATTATAAAAATATTTTAAAAATTCATTAAAGACCAAAATAATCTAAATTTTTTTGGATTATTAATTGGATTATTTTTATCTTTATTCACAAAAAAATTGTTCTAGTTAATAATTTTTTGCTCTTTAGATTCATCTCGTTGATTGTCAGGCTTGTAGGTGTCAACTTAGTTGGGATGTACTCGACATGTAGTGATGCAATTTCTCCACTCAATATAAAATTTTTGTAATGTATGACTATTCACAATTTAATGAATAAAAAGAAGTATTCTTATTCATGGTTTATTTAGTACAGTATATATTGCATAAAGTGTGTTCAAATCACCTTTCTTCTCCGATGAATGAATGTGGTTCCTGTTTTCCTTTCCAATATGTTGGACAACGAAGAGATTATGAGCATTGAGCCTTCCTATTTTTGTTTGGTTCCACAGGAAACCAACATGGACAAAATGAAAATAGATCCCCAAGAGATTGCTGATTACAGGTTTTTTTCCCCTTTAAAAAAATATAAAAAGGAAAACAAAAGGGAGCTGATTTTGGGGCTCCCTTTTTTGATGCAGACACTCCAAAATTTAATAAAGTTACAAAATTATCCTTTTTAAAATATAAAAATTGCTGCAGGCACTCCATCCCAAAATCATCCCCTCATTTACTTGAGGCACTCCTAACGGAAACTGCTTGCACTTCTAACGGAAAAAGCTTTCTGAAGTGTTCACCCTTCAAAGGTATAGGGCCAGGCAACACCAAAAAGAACATTCAATTTCACTTATATAAACATAACTAGAGAGCTCTTCAAAAAAAAATTAGGCATATTGGTACCTATAGCTTCTATCTTCTAATGTTTACAATATGATTTGGGACATAATCCTTTTGCGTCTTTCCATCAAAAAGTCAACCTACCCGTCTTTGGGCTTAGATTCCAGCAACATATTGAATGCCAAATGAACACAGTAAGCCTTAAAAAAAATCGAACACAGTGAGTAAAGAGTAGTTGTCATGTACTAAGATTCTTCCCGCACCATCTCTGTCAAGCTATTGTATCTAAGAGATCCATTACAATAAAGCCTCATAGGGTTTGTAAACAAAATAGAAATACTGAGACTTCTCTTTGATAATCCATTGCCCCCAATGGCTATTGATTACTAGGCTATAGGATAAAATTTCAGTTCTTCAGAACAAGAATCTCTTTTATTTTCATTAATTCTCATAGCAGGTGCGAGATGATACTCATATAATTTGCATATCGATCACGCCACATGCAACGAAAAAAGATATACTTCCTCCGTCCCAATTTAATTGCTCCCTACGGTTATTCGTGCCTTTTTAAAACTCTTGTAGTTTTCATTCTATAATGTATTTTATATGCAATATGGATCTTATTTGATAGATCTCAATTAGTTCTATTAGACAAAAAAAAATTTAAAACTTTGAACAACATTACCAATAAAAAGATATAGATCGTTTGAAAAAAAAAAAAAAGGCATGGATATTTTTTAAAGTCAAACTAGGAGCATTTAAAATGGGACGAGGAGAGATCTAATCAATTAGACAAAAAAATTTAAAAACTGGAAAACATTACCAATGCAAAGATATAGCGTTTGAAAATGGCATGATATTCGTGACCATTTAAAATGGGAGTAGTAATCAATAACCGACGAATGCAAGCAAAGGTAATGATCGGAGAGCTGGCGCTTGACGGATAGGATTTGGGTGGGAGTTCATTTTTCTTCTTCCGTTAGGCGTTAACAGAGAAGGTAGAGGAGAAGAACACGTAAAAAAAAATTGGAGTGCCTGAAGTAAAATTGAAACTTGTAAAAGGGTGATTTTGAAAAACCATTGTAGCTTGGAGTAACTCCATCAATTTTTGGAGTGTGATTATCAATTCCCTTTAAACAACAAAATTGGCTGCTTTTGTCTTGGGGTGCACTACTATTGCCTTTCATTTGCATTATTGATTTATTGTCATTATTTTTTGTGAAGTTCCAATAAAGGAGTTAGTAAGTCATGATCATTCTTCACAAAAGGCAACACTTAGGAGCAATTTAAAAGATATCTTTTGATTAATTTTACTCCTAAGAAATAAAGTTCTTAGAAAATGGCCCTGGCCCGAGCCCTTAGCCCAGATATGTTAGGGCTCCGAGTTGGGCCTGGGTCAAGATTTTTAAGACCGGGTTGCTCCACTTTTTTGTGGGAGCCCGATAGGCTTGGACTGGGCTAGCCTGAGCTCGATTTTCTATGGGTTAGGCTAGACTGGGCTGGGCTAGATTTACACCCCTATTATACTACACTTGTATTTTGCACCAAACCATATGAGACCACACACTCTCTCTCTCTCTCTTTTTCTCTCAAATATATACCTATTTATAAATATTATATATATATATACACACAAGAAGTTTTTTGTAAGGGCTCCCTGATAAGCCCCAAATGTTGTATATATCCGGGCTTATCTCGCTCGTTGTGATCACACACACGTGCATTTTGTGCCTTTATACAATTGATTTTGCGCGAGTTGTGTTTTTAATGAGTTTCAGAAAATTGGAGCTAAAAGGTGTGTCCAAAGCTCCAAATAATCCCCGGTTGTATCCGGAAGTACCCAAGGTCCCACAATGCCATGGAGGACAATCGCCGAAGCTTAGAAGTCGATTCAAGAAGCTTTGGAAGGTTCAAGGAAGGCCCGGAACAAAAGAACAAGAAATTTGGAGTTATGAACCTCGAAAAAATCTGACCAACTGATAGAAAAAGGCTCATTACTTTAAAGATATAAAAGCTATGAATATGAGGTTAATTGGGTTGGAAAGTAGACTCATAAAGCTTTCCAACGGTTCAAGAATCGCCTCATTCCGAGTTCGGATGAAGCCGGGGCGTCCCCGCGAAGTTGGGTAAAAAATCTTCCTGAACAGACGAATCTGGATCGATCCAGAACACTCTGAGCAACATTTTTTGTGCTCTTTTTGTACCTTCCTTTTATGGAATGTTTTTACATTATGTGAGAGCTTTATGTAACTTTATGGGGGAGAGGAATTGGATGATATATTACACCCTCCTCTCTCCTTCTCTAACACTTTCATTTTATTTCTTTAGTTAGTTTTTGGCTCTCACCTCTCTCCTCCATTGGAGAGAGTTTAAGGTCTCTCTCTCTAGAATACTCAAGTAAGCTTTCATTTCCCGTTTATTTACCATGTATTAAACTTGTTCCTCTCGTCTAGGTCGTTATATAAATCTTGTTCGTTTTCGTTTTCATCAAGTATTTAGTTTTTGTGTTGTTCTAGCTATTTCTCTTGAAAATCTTAGTTTCTAGTTGTTGTTTGTGATTTTCTCTAGTCTAATGTTGTAGGCAAGCTTGGGATACTTCTTAAAAATCAGTTTTTAGAGTTACTAAACATGTTTTTGGTTTTCTACAAATTCCTAGGCTTTATTTCTAGCATAATGTGTGAGTAGTTTAATAGGCTTAGTCATGGGGTGATTAGCACTCCATGACTTGGGATTAATCCATCCATCTCGTTCTATAGCACACATTGCTTGTTTACTGAAAATTTGGGGTTTCATTTTTATGTACCAAAGTGTTGGTTTGTTAATCTCTTTGATCACACGTAGCCAAGAGCTTGACTACATGGCACGTGTGATGCTTTGGGCGATATCAACTCAACCGTTTGCCAAATGAACCGAAAACCCCTAATCTTTGGTAAACACATTTTCTTGTAAATGGTTTTAAAATCTAAATCTTCCGTTCGGGGCATTTAACGATGCCCCGAGCCGGTTATCAAGAGGGGATGGATTAGCCCGAGTCATGGTCATTAAATACCCCTAGACTTTGCCTTAGTTTAATTTGTCATTTTTAATCTTCCGAGTCGTTCTCGAAGTCGAGAGAATTCCACCAAACAAACTCCAAAAGCCAAGTTTACCGCTTCAAGGCCGAAAACCTACACTTGCAAGACAACTCTCACGCCGGGTGCGTTTGGTCCCTGTGGATTCGACCCGGTCTTACCGGTTTTGATGCTATCGTCGGCCTAAACCCTACGCTTGGGGAAATAATATTGGAAATACAATCCAAGGGCGCAAGCACTCCTTCACAAAAAAAGTGCGGAAAAACAGTTGTGGGCCGTTGGATCCTATGCCCTTCACGTGATCCAACGGCTCACAACTGTTTTCCCGCACTTTTTTTGTGGGGGAGCCCTCACATGAAACTTCTTGTTTATATATACACACCACACTTCCTGTCCAATATGTTTAAAAGGTGTTTTTTAGGGCCCCCGCGAGAAATCAGCAAAAAAAATACCGGGAAGGGCTTGATCCGAGCATTTTTTCGCAAAACTGTAAACACATTGGACGGTTCGGATCATCGAAATTCGATCGGGATCAATGAGGTTCGGATTTTATTAAAATCAGGGAGTTTGGACCGGAAGTGGACTGTATATATATATTTGTGCTTGAACATATATTTGTGTATGTTACGCCAATTAACTCAGCAAGCCATTTGCAAAAATGCATGTGTGTGGTATGGAATGGACTTTCAATGAAAGATCATTGAAGGATATTGAGAAGACGGTGTTGTTTATCATGGCCGACAATTGCGATCGAGGTGGTTGGTTGCGATTTGAAAGATGTATTTGGTTGGCGATATATAATGGTGATTCATATCTGTGATTTCCCATTCAATATGTGTATTATTTTTCACAATAAAGAAAAGACAATTGATTTAGGTTAATAAAAAATTGTTAGATTTCACATGGTTTTGTATGTCAAAGAGAGAGATGCTGTCCGGTGGTGGGAAATAGTACTGAGAGTGGAATCAGGAACGGGAACGACAACCACAACAGGGAAGAAAGAGATTGGTGTGGTATTAATGGGTATTATTGGCAGTGGTGGTCAATGGCTTATAATTGTGAATTTTATCATTTTTTTGGCTGTATTGATGGGATAATATTGTTGGAAAAGATGTAAGAGCAAAAACGTAAAAGAACATTTTCCGTTAACGGAAGTTACCAGACAAACCTGACAGGGGAGGTCAGTGTTATTTCCAAAAACCAGAACAGAGAGAAACCTCCGGGGAGATCAGTGTAATTTACCCTTTTCCCTTCCTAAACCACAGATCGTATACAACTCCAAATTTTCTCCGATTCTCCATCTCTCTCTCCAATGGATCTTCGTCACAGTTTCTTCCTACTGATCGCTCTATCCCTTTTCTTCCAACAATTCACGGTTTCTCATCCTCTCCCTCTCTCTTTACATATACATATCTTTACACGCACATCTATACCTGTATCTATCTCTGTAGTTTGTTCATTTTGACGAGGATCTGATAATCGTGTTTTTGAATTGCTTGGTTCAAACCTAGGTCGATGGCTCTGGTTCTGTTTTCTTCCTCGATAGCCCCATTCATCAATATCTTCGGCCTCCTTCATCAGATGCTGTATCTGAGGTAACTTCAACACTCCCCTTTCCAAATTCAGTTGTGATACCAGTTTTTGTTGCTCATTTATCGTTCCCAAACCCTAAATTGTTTTACGAAATGCGAAAGTATAGACGTAATGGGTGAATACGAAATTGGTGGTCTGGCTTCTGGTTTATCTGATGCAAGATTAATGGAGAGGAAATTTACAAGGGCACGTGTGCTATTATACTAGGGCTTTTTTTTTTTTTTGGGGTCAATTTGCTGTTCAATCAAGCAGTTCAACTTACATGAAAAACACAACCTTTTTTCCATAAGGCCCCGATTTGTTTTGCTGACCTAACAATGAGGAGATAGATATAGAATTCTTTTGGAATCGGAGGAAGGCAATGCCATGTGTTATCACCAAACAAATTACCAAATGCGTTTTCTTATTTAGTTTTGAAAAAAAAGGAGTAAAATTATAAACTAAACAAAAAAAGTTACCAAACGCAATTTTCGGATTACAGACTTACAGGATAGGTATTCTAGTTGGGACATTGGTTTCTTCATTTGATTTGTGTTCAACATTGGAGAATTCTTCAAAATAAAGTCGAAACCCTACTCACTTCGAAAACCAAGGGCTAATTGTAGAGAGAGAAAACTTTATCAATAAAAGTCTAAACTTTGTTTGTGCATGGCATATTGTGCCTGAGCTTTAATATTCTCCGATGTCTACTCCGCCCAGGCTGACGCCCAAGATTTTGTAGCTTGGCAATGGGCTAGGCAATACATGCATGTGCTTATCACCGGGTATCCGTGGGGATGTATTGTGGATGAGGAATGATTTATGCTATCACTTATAAGTTGGATTTTTGGATTATTTTTTGTTTGATTGTTTACTTAAAAACTTAGCATAAGTTATATTCATGGTTGATGTAGTTTCTTTATAAGCTTGTGATGAAGCAGTTTCCGGCGTAGCTCGACGTATGACCTGCAAAACAGTGAACAACTAAGGACACCGGTGTGGTGTTAGCCAACCAGCCTCCGATGCCTAAGTTAGTCCGTAGATTATATAAAGTAGATAGTAGCTTGTGAATTCAGCTATCAGAATCACGTACCTCTCTTAGGGTTACGCTGGTGCTTTTATAGGCATTGGGAGTGATTGAGTCCTTGTAGGACTTGGAGTCTTTGACTTCCAGCTAACTGTACTTATGTTTATCGGTTCCTTAGTACGTTAGGTCTCTTCTCTTGATAAGAGTTTGGCTTTTATCGCATCTTGGTACCGATTAGATAAGCATTTGGCCGAATGAGGCTTATCTTATTAGGTTAGATAGACTCCTTAGAGCTCCCGTCCCTGTTGGGCTCCGTGTGATGAGTTGTTATGCTGAGTTGAGCTAGTCCCTTGGACTGAGCTTATCAGAAAGTGCCGACCTAATGTGGTCATCCTGAGCTCACTGACGCCACTCGTGAATGGCCTAGGACTCAGGACGTTACTCATGGTGCATGTCCTGCCTTGTCGTACCTTGGCCGACCTTTCTGGGTCTGACCCGAGCTGCCCTGGAGGTCAGCTCTTGCTTATCAGTCACAGTTCTCAACTTTTCAAACATCATGTCCGATAAGCAAAACAGGGAAACTTCCAAGGTGTGCAATCCCCCTTTTTACAGAAAAATGAATAACCGTATCGAAAACCTCTCTAGTAGTGCATCATAGAAGTTAAAAACTAATGCATGCAGGACAATGCAGCCCATGTGATCTTGCCGTCTCCATTTCTATCTTTTCCAGGCGTCACTCATCAGTAGTCTCTACAGAGTCTATACATGGTACCCCACCTAAGGTTCTTGATGCTTACTACCGGCTCTGTCCTCATGTTCACCTTCTTCCCCTTCTTCTCCTTCGCCTTACCAAGAGAAATCAATTGATTCCTCTTTTTCATCTTGTTTGCCTCTTCAATCTCGCGCATCCTCTTGACAGCTTTGAGTGCATTCTTATAACGGGTTCTGTTCCTCCCTAGGGTTTCTTCCCCGATTACATGCCCACGGTAGACATCCAGGGTCGCAAATTTAACCATGGGATTCAATAACTCCCTCATCAACGTAAAATAAGCTCCCCCCACAGCTTGCGGATCCGGATCGGAATACCACGGATACGAACGGATTTTCGGCCTGTAGCAATAGCGGTTAATGAGGCATACTACTTCGGTTGTTGAATCATCACCATAGCGGGCCAAACCTTGACGCGCCACCAAGCCAATATCGCCGTTCACGGCGTTCACGGCCAAATCCAAGTCGACAAGATCCATCATCTTTGAAATCTGGATATTGTGAAGCGTGTCGAGTTTCTTAGCCACTGAGGCTATGTCAACACCGACGGCGATGAGGTTGGGGTTCTTGAAGAAGGAGCAGAAAGACTTCGTTTCTCCTCTTAGTTTGTAGATGAGACATTGGCGCCCTACGGCGATTTGGAGGAGGTCGTAGGCAGTGTTCTAAAAGTCGGCCTAGTCGGCGACTAGGTCGGGGCCTCACCGACCCGATGTAGAGGTAGTCGTTTCAAAAAGTCGCCAACTAGGTCGCGGTCGGGGCCCTACGGCGATTTGGAGGAGGTCGAAGGGTATTTTTTGAACTTATAACGGGCCTCTTTATTTTGAACTTATAATGTCGTCCACTAAGTCGCTAAGCAACTTTTTGAAACGACTACACCTACATCGGGTCGGTGAGGCCCCGACCCCGAGTCGCCGACTAGTCGGCCGACTAGGCCAACTTTTATAACACTGCCTACGACCTCCTCCAAATCGCCGTAGGGCGCCAATGTCTCATCTACAAACTGAGAGGAGAACGAAGCCTTTCTACTCCTCCTTCAAGAACCCCAACCTCATCGCCGTCGGGGTTGACATAGCCTCAGTGGCTAAGAAGCTCGACACGCTTCACAATATCCAGATTTCAAAGATGATGGATCTTGTCGACTTGGATTTGGTCGTGAACGCCGTGAACGGCGATGTCGGCTTGGTGGTGCGTCAAGGTTTGGCCCGCTATGGTGATGATTCAACAATCGAAGTAGTATGCCTCATTAACCGCTATTGCTACAGGCCGAAAATTCGTTTGTATCCGTGGTATTCCGATCCGGATCCGCAAGCTGTGGGGGGCGCTTATTTTACATTTATGAGGGAGTTATCGAATCTCATGGTTAAATTTGCGACCCTGGATGCCTACCATGGGCATGTAATCGGGGAAGAAACCCTAGGGAGGAACAGAACCCGTTATAAGAATGCACTCAGAGCTGTCAAGAGGATGCGCAAGATTGAAGAGGCAAACAAGGTGAAAAAGAGGAATCAATTGATTTCTCTTGGTAAGGCGAAGGAGAAGAAGGGGAAGAAGATGAACATGAGGACAGAGCCGGTAGTAAGCATCAAGAACCTTAGGCGGGGTACCATGTATCATAGTTGTCAAAGGTGCGCCGAGGCGAGCGCCTAGGCGAGAGGCGCACCCATTGCGCCTGGGGCACACCCAGGCGAGGCGAGTGAAAAGAGGCGAGCAAAGGCGCAAAAGGCGCAATTAGGCAAAGAACTACAAGGGCACCAGGTAATTTAAAGCAAACTATAAACTTTTTAGTTTCTTTAAAATTTCTAGTATTGATGCCTAATTAGTTCAAATCCACAGCTGATTGGTGGGTTGCATATGGTTATACGACTCTTCAGTTGCAAAAGTTTGCGATAAAGGTTCTTAGCCTCACGTGTAGTTCTTCCGGTTGTGAACAAAATTGGAGTGTATTTGAACATGTAAGTATCTATCTAAAGACGCATGTATTCCTATTTTCTATTAGTTTTTTTAACATCCTTCTATAAAATAGTATTTGATTATCATTCTTGCAGCTCCATAGCAAAAAAAGAAATAGGCTCCAGCAAAAACGCCTCAATGACTTGGTGTTTGTCAAGTATAACAGGGCATTAAAGCGCCGATACGATATGCGAGATACAATTGATCCTATTTCTTTGACAAATGTTGATGAGAGTAATGAATGGTTGCGTGGGGTGCTGGATGGAGAATCGGATGAAGATAATGAGGCGGTGTTTGGGGATACTAGTTTAACTTTGGGTGATGTAGCTAGAGCTTCAGGAGCGGGAGAAAGTAGCAATGCGACAAGATCAACAACAAGGGCACGAGCAAGGGCAACAAATCCAATTGATGTAATAGATGAAGAAGAGGCAAATTCTGAAGAGACGGAAGAAGAGGAAGATGAGGAGGGATACAAATCCGCTAATGAAGATGAAGAAGATGTGGATTTACTTGGGATTGAAGTTGACGATGATTAGTACTTGCTTTAAATTGGGATAACTACTTGCTTTAATTTTATTTCAAATGGTGGACGCTTGTGTTTTGTTGATTTCGATGTATTAGTTCTACTCTATGCGAGAACCGTAAACTATGTGCGATTTGGTCGGTGTTTTTATGTATCTTTTGGATGGTATGCTAGCTAAAACTCATTGGCTTAGTGTTATTAGTTAAAGTATTGCTATATGCTATTTTTTCTAATTTTTTTTACATTGGTGCGCCTCGCTTCAAAAAGGCGCGCGCCTCGCCTCTCGCCTTAGTCCCCACAGGATTTTGCGCCTCGGTGCGCCTTTCGCCTTTGACAACTATGCCATGTATAGACTCTGTAGAGACTACTGATGAGTGACGCCTGGAAAAGAAAGAAATTGAGACGGCAGGATCACATGGACTGCATTGTCCAGCATACTCTTGTTTTTTATTTCTCCGATGCACTACTAGAGAGGTTTTCGATACGGTTATTCATTTCTGTAAAAAAGGGGATTGCACACCTTGGAGGTTTCCCTGTTTTGCTTATCGGACATGATGTTTGAAAAGTTGAGAACTGTGACTGATAAGCAAGAGCTGAGTGAGAACTGTGACTGATAAGCAAGAGCTGACCTCCAGGGCAGCTCGGGTCAGACCCAGAGAGGTCGGCCAAGGTACGACAAGGCAGGACATGCACCATGAGTAACGTCCTGAGTCCTAGGCCATTCACGAGTGGCGTCAATGAGCTCGGGATGACCACATTAGGTCGGCACTTCCTGATAGGCTCAGTCCAAAGGACTAGCTCAGCTCGGCATAACAGCTCATCACACGGAGCCCAACGGGGACGAGGGCTCTAAGGAGTCTATCTCAACCTAATAAGATAAGCCTAATTCGGCCAGATGCTTATCCAATCGGTACCAAGATGCGATAAAAGCCAAACTCTTATCAAGACAAGAGACCTAGCGTACTAAGGAACTGATAAGGTTTAGTACAGTTAGCTGGAAGTCAAAGACTCCAAGTCCTACAAGGACTCAATCACTCCTAATGCCTATAAAAACACCAGCGTAACCCTAAGAGAGGTACGTGATTTTGATAGCTGAATTCACAAGCTACTATCTACTTTATATAATCTACGGACTGACTTAGGCATCGGAGGCTGGTTGGCTAACACCACACCGGTGTCCTTAGTTGTTCACTGTTTTGTAGGTCATACGTCGAGCTACGCCGGAAATTGCTTCATCAGCTTGTATATAGTTATATTATTTGGTTAGATAAGTTGTGGAACAGTGTATTACCAAATGACTGTCTAGATTATCCTTTATAATGGTATAAAGGTACTCATGGAGTCCAGTGTTTTTTAATTTATTGTAGTTTTTACAGCTTTAAATAAGCCGAAAAGCAACAAATGGGAGTTTAAATAACTCACTTTTCTTGGTCAAATAAGCTAGAATAGCTAACTAAGATATTACATACAATTGCTTCCAAAGACCATTAACTGATTTTTTTTTTTTTTTTGAGCAAATTAGCTCAATAAATTAACTTATAAGGGTATCCCCAATGGCATAACCGAAAATGGATAGCCAAAATTTGCCACATCAACTTTTGATTATTCATTTAAGGGGTTGTTAAGCTTAGTAATGTTGAGGTCGACAATGGCATAATCAAAATGAGTTGGCGAAAATTCAAATCCGCGGTCAATTTTTTCCTTCTCAATCTAATGGTCTACATTGAAGGACATTCTAGTAAAATAAGTGAAAGTAGATAGCATTTGTTAGAATCCATAAAGTGACCAACATTGTTAAATGCACAACCACTTGCCATAGTGGAGAGTGAGTTTCAAACAACAAAAAGCATATGGAGTAACTCTTATTAGTAGGACCCACTATTTTTGGTTATTGAGACAAATGTTGCTAAGTTTGGTTAGTGAAAGGCTCAATTTTGGTTATTGGTTTAGAGGTTGCTAAGTTTAGTTATTCCATTGTAAGCCTTTTTTTAGGCCGAAATTGCTAACTTCGTAAACATTTTGATTTTGGTTATGCCGTTGGTGGTAACCTAAGTGCTTTTGGTTAATAGGATAATTCTACACTAATGAGGGGTTTACCTCACTGTCCCTGGTATTAGAGTATGTTTTTTTGGGATATAATTTTTTATGACAACTTAGGTGTACAGGCGCTCACCTCGACTAATCCTAAGGGACCAATACCGTTATCCACTGGCGGGGGTCCCATTTAAAGTCAAAGCAAAGCTCCGTGTGGACTAGCCCCAAAGATGGTGATAGCAACTGAGAGGTTTTAAACCTAAGAACTTACGAGGGAACAAATCCCCAAGTCCCAGGGCTTGACCACCGGGCCAACCCTTGGGGGTCATTTTGGTGGATACAATATCATATGGATATGTAATTATAACCACAGAAGTTCCAAACTGATGCAGGAAAAATGTGGTCATGTGGTCCCCTGGGATTTACAACCCATTTGTGATTGCCTAATCCGGAAAAACACCTAACTTATGTGAACAATTTTGGGTTATTCTGCTCTACTGCTATTTAAGTAAATGAATAGAGTGCACCTATTTTTTGCTCAATAGTGATTCAAGTGCTCCTTAATTTAATTGTTTGAGGTGAGAATTATTTTTTTCTGCCTTCCAAGTTAGTTAAGCCGTGATAAGCCTCGTTGTTCATGTATTGGAGTGTAGTAGTAATGCTGCTCCTCCTTGGACGTGAAAGTTACAGAACTTGTACCGTCCGGGATTTCATTGCAGATAAGATGCAAAGTAGATGAAGAATTCGCATTCATGTTCTATTCGAAGATTTTTTCCTCGGTTAAGAAATTTTTGTTGTTTTCTTTTTCCCCTACAGGACTTCTTGAAGGTCGAAGAAAAAGGAGGAGAGGGAGCGTCACTTCTGGTGGAACTATGAAAAGGTAATATTTTTTTGTTTACTTTGTCTATAACTGTCCCTCATGATGTTGCTCCTTATACTCTGGTGGGTTTTCTGATTTTTCCAAAATCTGCAGGTTCTAATACCATTTATTGTTTGCTGGAATGTGATATTGTAGTTGCTGAAATAGGGAAATTAGTTGCTGAATTTGCTGTGTAGAAGTTGGAATGGTTATTTCGGGAGCCTAGAGGTATGTTGGTCGCTGTTAGAAGACTTAGAAAGTTGTACATTGGATTTCTAGGGCATGATGTGGTATTCAGTCTTTTGAAATGAAATAGTGGACTTGGATTCTAAGTTAGGAGCAAAAGTAAAGTTTTTGAGAATGTGGTAAATATTTCTGCAGGTTTTGCTTTGTGAGGTTTGGATATTTAGAGCTTGCCATTAGGTTTGCTGATTTTGAAAGAGTTCTCTCTTTCAAGCACTTTATCTATGATCAAGAGATTAATTTGTTGTTTAGCTGAAGGTGATTTGATTAGAAATTGTTGACTTTTATAATCTGAATGTTTTCTTTCCTTGTAGGTCTTCAAGCATAGAGAGAAGATCGATGTTTCGTCACTTTTTGTGAAGATGGAGAATCGTAGATTATGATCTTGCTAGCGCGGCTTGTTGGAACTTAGTTGAACCATTTACCTTGTCACTTTCTTTTCTTATTTTGTGGTATTATGAGACATGTAGGCTACTTAAGGGATATTTAGATGTTTATATAGTCTCTTTTTTCATTTTGTTTGTAGTTGGAAGCTACTATTTTTTGTATTTTTTTCTATGTGAAGTTAATATGTATGGTACTTGTGTTATGGATGAAACGTTATTATTTCCATTTCAATTTTGTATGGAATTCGGTGAATGTATTCTTGATGGATTCATAGCAATAGGATAATTTATATCAAGTAATTGAAATAAATACGCAGCAATGCCATAAAAGAATCATTCCATATTTTGAACCAATGCTATTAAAATGATAACGTTCAAAGAATGCTATAGTAGAGTAGCACTTCATAACATTCAAAAAACGCTATAGTAGAGTAATGCTTCATAGCATTTTATGAACGCTATCAAAAGGTTGAGACTTTTTATAACACTGGATGACTTAACGTTCTTATAAACGTTATGAATCACTTTCGATAGCGTTTTTTGAATGCTATAAAAGGTGATTTTTGTTGTAGTTCCGAACTCCTGGAGTCGCCACTGGTGGGGTGACAATTTTACGTCAGCAAAGTGTTGTCGCCACTTATTATACGACAGCATGTTCCACATTTAGCGACGAAATGACTCAGAAAACGGCAAAAAAAGACCTTTCATTGCGTGAATCTGATTTGCCATCGCAAAAGGTTAAGTATTTGCGATGGTGTATCAAGCTGTCACAAAAAGTCCAACACTTAACAAAAATAATAATAATAATTTGCTTTTGCTCATAATTAATCTGTTATTTGCGACTTCCTAATTATCATTACATATAACTAAATATTATTTAAGAAACTATAGATATTCAGCCTTTTCAATACAATCTCCCATATATGCGAAAATCCACATCGATTTATTCACATCCAAGTATAACTTTCTAATTCCTATAAGATTTCCTCTTTATAGAAATTAACTGATCCCATTCCTTTGGTTGAAGGGACATAAAAAATAGAAAAGAGAGGAGGGAAATCAAGGTGAGGGTTTTGTTCACCCTCCTTTGATGAGGGTGAACAAATTTTTTTTCGAGAAGGAGGCACAATCGAAGGAATTTTTGGTTTAGCCATGAGTGTAACGGAGAGAAGAAGATCGAATGGGCCGGGTAGTTGCCAGTACTCTTCTCTCTGATGGCCCCATTGTTCCATCTCTACAATTAGTAGAGTGAGGGGTGCTTATTATAAAAATATTTTAAAAATTCATTAAAGACCAAAATAATCTAAATTTTTTTGGATTATTAATTGGATTATTTTTATCTTTATTCACAAAAAAAATTGTTCTAGTCAAATTTGGGGCACTCCAACACTTTGTACAAATGGGCTTGACTAGAACACTTTTTTTACCCAAAAAAGAAAAAAAAATCCATTATTAGTTATAAAAGAGTCCAACCATTGTGGCCCAATATTTAAAAAAAGACCCAAAAACCATTGTGGCCCAATATTAAAAAAAAGGCCCCAAAGGTGAAGTTGGTTTTATAGGTGAAGTTGGTTTCATCACTTCTATGAGTATCCAATGTGGGACTAAAGGGAGCAGTGCAAGTTTCACTTCTATGAGAGCATGCAACAGATTCTTTTGTTTAAGAAAATATGTCAAGGTTTTAGAGATAGGGAATAGAAGAAGCCATAGAAATGGAAGAATATCAAGTAGCGGAGCCTACCTCAATACTCAAATTTATACAAATAATCAAAGACTTCAACCCAATTTACCCAATGAAGCCATAAAGGCTGTGTTAGACAGTTAGCCAGAAGCTAGATAATTTCTGCGGGATTAACAAAATGCATCGAGACAGTTCTTTACAAGAACAACTCGATTTAAAGGACACAAGTATGGATTTAAGTTTGAATCACTTCACTGGAGAACTATCATCAGGATCTAGAAACACTAGATCTGTTTGAACTACGAAAAGTCCAAAAAATTACTAGAAAACCAAGATGCAAAGCAAACTACTAAGGCCATCTCAAATCCTCAATCCGAGTAAAATGTTGGTTAAAAAAACTTTGATTTGAAATGATGCATTCCAACCATTACTATTTTCTTCTCATCAGACCTTTTCCAAAAGCTTCCCAAATTATCCTTATATGGCTGAATCCTCCTTCGACCATTTGGTCCATTTCTTTATGAAAGTTTGATTTTGGAGAGAGCTTTTTAATCCCACATCGGCAGAACAAGTGGGAGTTTTTGCTCCCCTTCCTATATAGCCTCAACTTGACTCTCCCTATTTCCAAGTGGCAGAACAAGCCAACAGCTAGTGATGATTTTATATGCTATGTTTGGTTTTAATTTTAATTTTTTTAAAAAAAAAATTGTTAAGAGTGAAGGGCACTTTATTGTAAGTAGGCCTAGGGCACTTTGGACCCTTGGGCCGGCCCTGCCTGTAGTGATGCAATTTCTCCACTCAATATAAAATTTTTGTAATGTATGACTATTCACAGTTTAATGAATAAAAAGAAGTATTCTTATTCATGGTTTATTTAGTACAGTATATATTGCATAAAGTGTTTTCAAATCACCTTTCTTCTCCGATGAATGAATGTGGTTCTTGTTTTCCTTTCCAATATGTTGGACAACGAAGAGATTATGAGCATTGAGCCTTCCTATTTTTGTTTGGTTCCACAGGAAACCAACATGGACAAAATGAAAATAGGCCCCCAAGAGATTGCTGATTACAGGTTTTTTTCCCCTTTAAAAAAATATAAAAAGGAAAACAAAAGGGAGCATATTTTGGGGCTCCCTTTTTGATGCACACTCCAAAATTTAATAAAGTTACAAAATTATCCTTTTTAAAATATAAAAATTGTTGTAGGTACTCCATCCCAAAATCATCCACTCATTTACTTGAGGCACTCCTAACCGAAACTGCTTGCACTTCTAACGGAAAAAGCTTTCTGAAGTGTTCACCCTTCAAAGGTATAGGGACAGGCAACACCAAAAAGAACATTCAATTTCACTTATATAAACATAACTGGAGAGCTCTTCAAAAAAAAAAATTAGGCATATTGGTACCTGTAGCTTCTATCTTCTGATGTTTACAATATGATTTGGGACATAATCCTTTTGCGTCTTTCCATCAAAAATTCAACCTACCCGTCTTTGGGCTTAGATTCCAGCAACATACTGAATGCCAAATGAACACAGTAAGCCTTAAAAAAAATCGAACACAGTGAGTAAAAAGTAGTTGTCATATACTAAGATTCTTCCCGCACCATCTCTGTCAAGCTATTGTATCTAAGAGATCCATTACAATAAAGTCTCATAGGGTTTGTAAACAAAATAGAAATACTGAGACTTCTCTTTGATAATTCATTGCCCCCAATGGCTATTGACTACTAGGCTATAGGATAAAATTCCAATTCTTCAGAACATGCATCTCTTTTATTTGCATATCGATCACACCACATGCAACGAAAAAAGATATACTCCCTCCGTCCCAATTTAATTGCTCCCTACGGTTATTCGTGCCTTTTTAAAACTCTTGTAGTTTTCATTCTATAATGTATTTTATATGCAATATGGATCTTATTTGATAGATCTCAATTAGTTCTATTAGACAAAAAAATTTAAAAACTTTGAAAACATTACCAATAAAAAGATATAGACGTTTGAAAATGGCATGGATATTCGTAGGGAGCATTTAAAATGGGACAGAGGGAGTAATCAATAACCTGATGGAACAGAATGCAAGCTAGAGACGATGATCGGGAGTAGCTACCGGCGACGAAAGGTAACGGAGAGCGGCGCTTGACGTATAGGATTTGGGTGGGCGTCCATTTTTCTTCTTTCGTTAGGCGTTAACAGAGAAGGCAGAGGAGAAGAACACGTAAAAAAAAATTGGAGTGCCTGAAGTAAAATTGAAACTTGCAAAAGGGTGGTTTTGAAAAACCACTATAGCTTGGAGTAACTCCATCAATTTTTGGAGTGCGATTATCAATTCCCTTTAAACAACAAAATTGGCTGCTTTTGTCTTGGGGTGCACTACTATTGCTTTTCATCTGCATTATAGATTTATTGTCATTATTTTTTGTGAAGTTCCAATAAAGGAGTTAGTAAGTCATGATCATTCTTCACAAAAGGCAACACTTAGGAGCAATTTAAAAGATATATTTTGATTAATTTTACTCCTAAGAAATAAAGTTCTCAGAAAATGGCCCTAGCCCGAGCCCTTAGCCCAGATATGTTAGGGCTCCGGGTTGGGCCTGGGTCAAGATTTTTAAGACCGGATTGCTCCACTTTTTTTGTGGGAGCCCAATAGACTTGGACTGGGCTAGCCTGAGCTCGATTTTCTATGGGTTAGGCCAGGCTGGGCCGGGCTAGATTTACACCCCTATTATACTACACTTGTATTTTGCACCAAACCATATGAGACCACACTCTCTCTCTCTCTCTTTTTCTCTCAAATATATACCTATTTATAAATATTATATATATATATATATATATATATATATATATATATATATATATATATATTACACACAAGAAATTTTTTGTAAGGGCTCCCTGATAAGCACCAAATGTTGTATATATCCGGACTTATCTCGCTCGTTGCGATCACACACACGTGCATTTTGTGTCTTTATACGATTGATTTTGCGCGAGTTGTGTTTTTGATGAGTTTCAGAAAATTGGAGCTAAAAGCTGTGTCCAAAGCTCCAAATAATCCCCGGTTGTATCCGGAAGTACCCAAGGTCCCGCAATGCCGTGGAGGACAATCGCCGAAGCTTAGAAGTCGATTCAAGAAGCTTTGGAAGGTTCAAGGAAGGCCCGGAACAAAAGAACAAGAAATTTGGAGTTATGAGCCTCGAAAAAATCTGACCAACTAATATAAAACGGCTCATTACTTTCAAGATGCAAAAGCTATGAATATGAGGTCAATTGGGTTGGAAAGTAGACTCATGGAGCTTTCCAATGGTTCAAGAATCGCCTCATTCCGAGTTCGGATGAAGCCGGGGCGTGCCCGCGAAGTTGGGTCAAAAATCTGCCTGAACAGACGAATCTGGATCGATCCAGAACACTCCGAGCAGCATTTTTTGTGCTCTTTTTGTACCTTCCTTTTATGGAATGTTTTTACATTATGTGAGAGCTTTATGTAACTTTATGGGGGAGAGGAATTGGATGATATAATACACCCTCCTCTCTCCTTCTCTAACACTTTCATTTTATTTCTTTAGTTAGTTTTTGGCTCTCACCTCTCTCCTCCATTGGAGAGAGTTTAAGGTCTCTCTCTCTAGAATACTCAAGTAAGCTTTCATTTCCCGTTTATTTACCGTGTATTAAACTTGTTCCTCTCGTCTAGGTCGTTATATAAATCTTGTTTGTTTTCGTTTTCATCAAGTATTTAGTTTTTGTGTTGTTCTAGCTATTTCTCTTGAAAATCTTAGTTTCTAGTTGTTGTTTGTGATTTTCTCTAGTCTAATGTTGTAGGCAAGCTTGGAATACTTCTTAAAAATCAGTTTTTAGAGTTACTAAACATGTTTTTGGTTTTCTACAAATTCCTAGGCTTTATTTCTAGCATAATGTGTGAGTAGTTTAATAGGCTTAGTCATGGGGTGATTAGCACTCCATGACTTGGGATTAATCCATCCATCTCATTCTATAGCACACATTGCTTGTTTACTGAAAATTTGGGGTTTCATTAGTATGTACAAAAGTGTGGATTTGTTAATCCCTTTGATCACACGTAGCCAAGAGCTTGACTACTTGGCACGTGTGATGCTTTGGGCGATGTCAACTCAACCGTTTGCCAAATGAACCGAAAACCCCTAATCTTTGGTAAACACATTTTCTTGTAAATGGTTTTAAAATCTAAATCTTCCGTTCGGGGGCAATTAACGATGTCCCGAGCCGGTTATCAAGAGGGGATGGATTAGTCCGAGTCATGGTCGTTAAATACCCCTAGACTTTGTCTTAGTTTAATTTGTCGTTTTTAATCTTCCGAGTCATTCTCGAAGTCGAGAGAATTCCACCAAACAAACTCCAAAAGCCAAGTTTGACGCTCCAAGGCCGAAAACCTACACTTGCAAGACAACTCTCACACCGGGTGCGTTCGGTCCCTGTGGATTCGACCCGGTCTTACCGGTTTTGATGCTATCGCCGGCCTAAACCCTACGCTTGGGGAAATAATATTGGAAATACAATCCAAGGGCGCAAGCACTCCCTCACAAAAAAAAAGTGCAGAAAAACAGTTGTGGGCCGTTGGATCATATGCCCTTCACGTGATCCAACGACTCACAACTGTTTTCCCACACTTTTTTGTGGGGGAGCCCTCACATGAAACTTCTTGTATATATATATATGTGTGTGTGTGTGCTTGAACATATATTTGTGTATGTTACGCCAATTGACTCAGCAACCCATTTGCAAAAATGCATGTGTGTGGTATGGAACGGACTTTCAATGAAAGATCATTGAAGGATATTGAGAAGACGGTGCTATTCATCATGGCCGACAATTGCGATCGAGGTGGTTGGTTGCGATTTGAAAGATG